>PXNZ01000396.1:0-142010 GCA_003012085.1 Trichoderma brevicompactum | reverse complement strand
TATATATATATATATATATAGCAGTATACTAAGGTATGAAGTACGGAGAAGGGTACTAGATATATACATGCACACGCCCTCAGTGGCACATTGCAACGCGCCCCAGCTATGGAGTCGCATCCAGCGAGTCTTTTTGCTTCGGCAGGCCATAGGCCTCCGTTATCCTCTTGCCGACCGACTCTCCACTCCAATACGCCCCAGTTGCCGTCCCCAGCGCGACAAACGGCGCCGTGTGCTCACCTGCCAACCACAGGCCATGCTCCGGCAAACCGTGTCTCATAGTCTTGATGTCCTCATCGCCGTTAGAAAGGCCGACCTGGAAGTTGCAGTAGCTGCCGTTTCCAGCCAGCTCATCGCGTACCCAAGCGGTCGCAAGGCAGCAGACTGGTTGGCAGTCTGCCGAGTCCTCGGAGTACTGCGGCAGCCTAGAATAGTACGGCTTAAAGAAGTCCACGAGAAAGGCATCCTTCTTCTCCTTTGTCTCGATCTCGGCTACCTTTGCGGCCAGGTACTCCGACTGCTCACCGTAAATGTAAAAGAGGAGCGTAGGGTGAGCGACGTCAGGCGCAATGCTGGCCAGCTCAACTACCTCCTGATTCCACCCTCGGGGGTTCTCAGCATGATAGCTAGGAGCTATCCATTGGGCAAAACCCTGCACTCTGCGACCATCGCCCTCGGCCGGCAGCCAGAACGCTTTAGGGAAGCTAATGTAGACCTGCAGCAGGAGAGAAAATGGTTAGCAATCTCATTCATCCATCATCTCTGCGTGAGCCATTCTCATTTGCCATCGCTGACCTTTTCAAGGCACCCGTAGCCGATGGAGCCAATCGCCTTTGTTAGCATTGACGGCAGGGGAGGGTCGAATGCGGTGAGATTTTGTTTCAGCCACCCTAGAGGACATGTGACAACGAGCTCGTCAAACGCCAAAGTTTGTCCGCTCTTCAGCTGAACTCGAACCTCATCGTTTGGCTCTATTCGATAAGAGATCTTGTCGGCGACAGAATCATACTTAATGGTGGCATCTGAAATCGCTGGTTTTGCAACCACCTGGAGGATTTTTTCGTATGTGCCGGCGCAAAAGAGGTTCTCTAATAATTTTTCTTCAATCAGTCTTCTCCGCCCTTTTTGAAACAGCATACGGAGCATTGCCATATCAGCATGAGCAGATCTCAAACTCACCCCCTTCGATGCATTCCTCCAACCAAAAGAACTTTAGACTCTGCTGGCCAACGGGGCTGCCGATAAAGGTACCCCACATCTCAGACATCTGTAGTACGGTTTCTCTCTTCTTCTGGAAGTTGTCCTCGGATTCGGGTATCTTTTCCACTACTCTCTCCTTGAAGAAGTCCAAGAGGCTTGTTTTGGCGTCAATATCTGCAGAGGATTTATTAGAGTACACGAAAGCTTCCTGAATGATATCCCACACCATGGTGGCGTACGCCTCTCCCTCGGGCACAGGCAAGAGAGTGCCCGACTCGTTGAAGACGTAGGACGTTACATCCCAAGTTCCAACCGCCGTCCCTGTCTGCTTGGCCAGATCCAGCATGGGATTATCGTCGGTACCATGTATCCAGTTGGGCCCCATATCGACCAAGTGGCCGTTGCCAAGCCTCTCCTGATAAAGCCTACCGCCGATCCGATTGCGGCCCTCGATGATGGTTACTTGGAATCCATGTTGTAATAGAATATCTGCACACCGGAGACCGGCGAGTCCTGCGCCGACGATACCCACGTGTGGCTTTGTACCTGGAACATTTTTTCTACGCTGTTGCAGGTTGTGTGAGTAGCAGTCCAAGTCATTTGAGCAGAGTCGAGTGATTCAAAGGCATGGTGAGGTTCGTTTGGGTGACACAAAGGGCTGTACAAATACTATATGTGCGATGGAATAGACCGCGGGCTGTATAAAGGCATAGGTGAAAAACGGCTTATACCTGCTTGAAGCCCTCCATGGCTGCGGTTCGACTCAGCGAATGATCTGATGCCAGCTGCACCAGGCTGTGCAGTCGTGTTGCCCAGAGGTCCTGGTATATTCTAGACGAGCTTTGTTTTGAGAGACTAACTGGGTACATTGCATAAGCGTCCATCGTGTTAATTGGTGTATAGTAGGTAGGTATGCAGATCAGCAGCTGTATGATGAGTTGTGTCACTTGACTCTGAGGTTTTAGGATGGGTGGTGCTATATCAGGTACAGACGCAGGTGGATGATGTGAGACGATAAGGGTAAGAAGAAGAGAATTGATGCAATGGCCCAGACGCAGGTTGCTGACAGGAGCAAAGCAAGATTCAATTACTGAAAAAGAGACGCATCTAATATGCGAGATAGTGAGGCCAACTTGCCGCTGGTAGATGCAGATAGATGAAAAGAGCGCTATTGGTCGATCACGAGGCCGGCTTCGCATCCAGACCACGAGGGACCATCAGGTCCGGTGACTGGAGGTTGCCAAGTACCGAGACGGCGCTTTCGCCATGGCTTAAACCGCAAATCGATGACGAGTGCTATGTATTTACCAAAAATAAAAATAAAAATAAAAATAACACGAGCCCTGAAGTGAACGTAGCGTTCAGATTGTAAGACGCTTTGTTACTGCAGCGCCAACAGTCACTGGACTGCTACTGCTGCTGCTTTGTTGGCGAACAAAAAGAAAATGGGCTGATCCAACGTACCAAGGCGCAAGCTGCAGGTGCCCAAGATCCGGAACATGTACCTCTGAAGTACCTCAAATCCTTCGTAAGTCTCGCGAATCAGCGCCTGGCAGAAGTAGGCAGATTGTTGGCTCCGTAAGCTGCGAGGCAACGGCTGCAGGTTTCAATACAATTCGTACGTGTACGGTGTATCTGGTGAGAAGAAGCTGAAGAGAAAGAAAAAAAAAAAAAAAAGTTCGTTCCCGATTTCCGAACACATCGTTCAATCACTGAGGCAGAAGTGGATTCTACGGCTTCGGGGCGAATGCTGGGCTAATTTTCAGGGTCCGTTCAGCCCTGTTTAGCATAGCGGCTAGGCACAGAAGTGCCTGTGGACTTTGTACCTTGTGTGGTATTTTTGCTGTCCATGTACATTGCCATCGATTTGCTCTGCATAGAGTATAAAACCGGACATTTATACCCAGATGCCAGCTTCAAGGATGTGTAAGTCTGCTGTGTTCTGTCCTAACCACCAGTGTAAATAATATGGACGCTTAAACGGGTACCTGGTGTATTCCGGAGAGAGCAAGCGCTTACGAGAAATGCCCCAGTATTGCAATACAGATTCATCGTTCCACCAGGCCCTTCACATGCCCCGGAGAGAGGTTAGTGAGATGCAACCCCCACAGTCCATCACCTCCTTCCCCTGGCCAATCACAAGCTGGCTATTTCACTCTTCAACCCAGGTACCCGCTATGATCTCTGCCGAGGCTCAAGGCAATTCTACCAAGGCCCTTTTCATAAGCTGGCTGCGGGATTACGATATCAAAGAATTGTTGGGATTTGGAGTTTCTAAATCTACTTCGTAAGTTGTAGGGACAGTAATAACCTGTATGCAAGGTACATCAAATGATAAAAATGCCAATAATGTACAGAGTAAAATTCCCAGTCTTGGGCCATTTCCTCGCATCGTCCAAACCTGTCAAGATGAATGGATACTCCTAAAACGTCCATGATCGAAAGTAGGAGTAAATTTTGTTTATTTTTGTTGGATTTGTCAATTTTGATAGGCCCAGCCATGCCTACCTAGGTAGATATCATGAATGTCATACACCTACCGTTGGGCTTTACTGCCAAGGTACCTACCAGGCTATTTGTAGTTCCCCTCCGCCAAATACCCCTAGTATAAGAGCGGCAATGGCTTCACAACGGATGCATCATGGCACCTTGTCAATATGCGAGTACCCCAACAAAGTTGAGGAGTTGTATGAATTTATGTACATATGGTATATGGCATCTTAGAAACTTTATAGGCATAGCCCTTGAGATAACACGGGCTGAAATCCGCAGTGGCTGAGCTGAAGCTCCAAGAGGCTGCTGCATGATCCCACCAGGCAGGGCCTCTATATTCCAGTCCATGAGCCACACACATGTAGAATCAACAACAGCTGAATATGCTTCATCCTGTCTATCACTGCTGATAGGTTAATATCAAGCCCGACTGCTCTCCGGGGTATGGGGAAGCAGAGCATCTCAAAAAAAGGCACCCGC
This sequence comes from Trichoderma brevicompactum, assembly GCA_003012085.1. Classification (NCBI taxonomy): domain Eukaryota; kingdom Fungi; phylum Ascomycota; class Sordariomycetes; order Hypocreales; family Hypocreaceae; genus Trichoderma; species Trichoderma brevicompactum. The sequence goes on along the minus strand of PXNZ01000396.1, from coordinate 137,837 downwards.
CGCTTCCAGCCAATCATGGGCCATCTATTTCACCCCATGGTACCCGCACCACGTCTGCCGAGGCTCGCGGCTCGACCACGGTCAGCGCTTCAGACCCGAGACCCCAGCTTAATAAAGCAACGTCGTGCCCAGGAATGTAATTGAGCCGACCTCGATTTAAGATTTCCTCCCTTCTATTATTTCTTCTTCTTCTTCCTTCCCCCCCTTTCTCTAAATCTTCCATTCTTTGCCTTTGTCTTCAGCTTCCATCTCTCCATCTTCAGATCTAGACGTCAATTCCCGTCTTCAGCCCATCACAATGGCTCCCCCAGCAAAGACCTTCACCCGCGAAGAGGTTCGCAACCACACCTCCGAAGACTCCCTGTGGTGCATCATCGACAACGTCGTCTACGACCTCACCGAATTCGTCGATGCCCACCCCGGTGGCGAGAGCGTGCTGAAGCAGATTGCTGGCCAAGACGCAACAACAGCCTTCTATAACCTCCACCGTCACGAGGTCCTCTCCCGCTACGCCGACCTCGCCATCGGCACCATCCAGGGCGAGAAGCCCGAAGTCATCACCCCCAAGATTGGCGACCTCAGCCCGGTTCCCTACGCCGAGCCGCTATGGCTCACTCCTCACTTCAAGAGCCCTTACTTCAAGGACTCCCACCGCACGCTCCAGCGTGCCATCCGCATCTTCACCGACGAGGTCGTCAAGCCCGAGGCCTTGGATTGCGAGGCTACCGGAAGACACATCAGCCAGGAGGTCATTGATAAGATGAGCAAGGCCGGCATCCTGCACATGCGTCTGGGTCCTGGCAAGCACCTTCACGGTGTGAACCTGCTCGACGGCGCTGTCAAGGGCGAGGAGTTTGACTACTTCCACGACCTGGTCATGTGCCAGGAGATGTGCCGCCCCATGATGAGAGGCTTCCAGGACGGCAACTTGGCCGGCATGACCATTGGTCTCACCGCCGTGCTCAACTTTGCCCGTGACGAGGCGTGGAAGAACAAGATTGCCAACGAAGTCTTCAGCGGCAGGAAGAAGCTCTGCCTGGCCATCACCGAAGCCTTTGCCGGTTCTGACGTCGCTGGTCTCCGCACCACTGCTGAGAAGACCCCCGATGGCAAGCACTACGTAAGTCTCCATTCTCCTCTTGGTTCTTCTAATTAGAGCTATCCTAACCACATATCTCTGCAGATTGTCAACGGCACCAAGAAGTGGATCACCAACGGTGTCTTCTGCGACTATTTCGTCGTTGGTGTCCGCACCGGCAAGGCTCTCAGCGTCCTGCTGATTGAGCGCGGCCCCGGCGTTGAGACCAAGTCCATCAAGACCTCCTACTCTACCACGGCCGGTACTGCCTACATCACCTTTGACAACGTCAAGGTCCCCGTCGAGAACCTGCTCGGCGAGGAGAACAAGGGCATCCACGTCATCCTCAGCAACTTCAACCACGAGCGTTGGGTCATGTCTTGCGGCTCCCTGGCCGCTTCGCGCTTCATCGTCGAGGAGTGCCTGAAGTGGTCAAATCAGCGCCTTGTCTTTGGCAAGCGCCTCATTGACCAGCCCGTCATTCGCCAAAAGTAAGTCCACGCCCTGCCCCCTGATCAAAGCATCAAGCAAAGCAGCAATCATCTAACAAACTCACCTTTTTTTTGCAGGCTCGCCAAGCTGATTGCCCTCGTCGAGGCCAACCAGTCCTGGCTCGAAACCATCACCTACCAAATGTGCAACATGCCGTACAAGCAGCAGGCCCTGCACCTCGCCGGCCCCATCGGCCTCCTCAAAATGAGCATCACCCGCGTCGCCCACGAAGTCGCCGACGAGGCCGTGCAAATCTGGGGTGGCCGCGGCCTGACCCAGTCCGGCATGGGCAAGTACATTGAGCACTTCAACCGCACGTACAAGTTCGACGCCATCCTGGGTGGCGCCGAGGAGGTTCTCGGCGACCTGGGCGTGAGACAGGCCATGAGGAACTTCCCCAAGGCCATGCTGTAAATAATAAGGGGAGGGGCTTTTTGCGCCTTTGGAAGTGAAAAAGATACGGAAAATTATTTGTACGAGTGCGTGCGTTATGAGTTGTACTTTTGGGCTATATTGTACGGCGTTTTTTTTTTTTTTTTGTATTTTGGGAGACACAATTTCCAGCCATGTTTTATAGCAATATTAAAGCTAGATGCATCTGAAATAAACAGAAATAAACAATACATGATGGCATTACTGCAAAACGCCAGGCAAAATACAAAATACACTCTTCAATAGTGTTTACACGATTCAGCTACAAACCCAACATCATACGAGACGCAAAAGGCTACTCCCCTCCCCTAACACTTAACACCGAGTAAAAACCACATCCCCATATCCACCGTCGAAAATCTCACCCCGTCTATAAGCGGCTTATAAAATCTCGCGCTTTTCGCAGCCACCCACATCAACTTAAAAAAAAATTTCAAAAAATCAGGCAGCTAGAAACTAGCAACTCAATAGCGTATTCGTCTGCACTCCCTATGTTCGATAGATATACACAGAATAACCCGCCCTAGAAAAAATCACAGCCCGACCAACACCTCCCATCCTCCTCCCTTTCCAATTCAAAAGTCGCCCGTTCTGCCCCTCCCCCCCAAAGAAAATAAGCAAACGCTGCCTCCACCACTTCCCTCCTGATGCAAATGGTTTCTCCAGATAAACGGGGGAAGCAAAAATAACAAATAAAGAACAAAAGTGGTGAATAAATAGGAAGAGAGAAAGGAGGACACCAAATATCTGGGTCCCCAGCATCTCATATGTGTACTGCTGCTACAAAGTCTATACCTACAATTTGGCCGAAAAAGAGAAAAAAAAAGAGAAAAAACTGGGGGAGGGTCCGAATGAAGGGTATATCTGAACCCCATGATACTTTGCTCATTGTTTCATAAATCCCATTTCCATGAACATATGAGAAATAAAGAAAAAGGAAAACTCCCGCAGACGAACCATCGTCTTCTGGAAACGAGCCCGCCTGATGCAAATGGCCCGCGTTCATCAGATAACCTTTATCAGAGCCCCTCTTGTTGCGCCCGCCGTATCTCTAGAGCTTGGTTCTTCGTCTTGTTCAGCTCCCTCATAACGTACTCATATGTGAGCATTGTTACCGTTGCAGCAGGGACGGCTCGCATCATGTTTGTACCCATTCCAGCGTAAAACGCCCGCCACCCTTCTTCGTGGAGGATGGTCCGGAACGTCATGACGACGCCTCTATACTTGGGTCCTGATGCCGGCTTCGCTCCAGGCACCGCCATGTCTACCAGGAAATTCTCCCCAGCAACTGGCCGCCTCTGGGTCTGCAGCCTAGTTCGAATAACTTCGTGTGGGTAAGTTGCGCTGCTTGCTAGAATTTTCGACAGAATGGAAGCAGAAAGGATGCCCGCCCAATGAGCCTTTTCCCCTTCTTGAACTTCGCCCATGCCTTGCCCGGTGAATGTTGTCTTCAAAAATTCGTAGGTAGGGAACTGGACAGCTACGTGCGTCAGGCCGAGGAGAGCCGGGGTGAGCCCAGAGTAAAATGAGGAAAGGCCCTCCGAAGTGTACATCTTCCTCGCCGCATCAATGGTCGATCTGTAGTGCCAATCGTGTAAAATGGGCCTTGACGTTGGGGTGCTCCCGGGACGAGCAAATGCGTGATGGCCTCTAGCCGTGTTCGGATTGCTCTGTGACATGAGGCGGGTTTTGATTACCCATATCGGATTCGTGACAACGGTGCTGCTCGCACCAGCAATGATGGAAGACCAAAAGCTTACAATATGAGGGTTTTCTACAAAAAATAGAGAGTTAGCTAGGGATGTTCCAATACCAAAGTCAACGTCCAAATGAGCCCACGCACCCTGATACTGATTTAAAAACGTCTTGCTCTTGTTGTAGACGGTAAACCACACTGCCCAGGTCGGCAGGTATCCGAGCACAATCGGTCCCAGACCCCGGTACAGACCCCGGATCCCCTCTTCGCGCAGGATGACCTTGGCTGTTCCTACCAGCCCATTGTACAGCTTTGGGTGGCCGACATGCCGGCCCTTGTCCACCAGGGTGAGGCCACCCTGGGCTTGAAGCTTCGTCTTGATGACATCAAGCGGACAAGTCACGATGCCCGAGGTGAAGCCACCAATGGCTCCTGACAAGGCATTGAACTGGGAATCGGAGGCGGAGAGTGTCCATCGATGCAGCGGGGTTAACCCCCCGGTTATTGTGTGCATTGGAGAATCGGCGACAGCGGCGAGTCGGTAGGGGGATGACGCATGATCTGCAGGCGAGGGCTGAGCTTGTTCGGGGGACTGGTCGTGAGACATAGCACCCTTTTCAGAAACAGGGGGAGAAGAAAAATAAAATGAAGAAAATCTAATGTTGCGACTGGCGAAGCGGAGTTGGTAGGTTACTATGAGGCTAGAGTTTGGCGGCAACGGTTGTGGTGTATTCTGATAGTGGTGACGATGATATCAAATCTTGCTCCAACCCTGTTGCGTTCCCCGAGAGACGGTCCCCGGCGTTGCTGATGACGTCGAGGACGCCGCTCTGCGGCACTTCCCGTAGAGTATTAAAAAGATGAGAAAAAAAAATGCAAATCCTCCCTCCAATCCTGCTCCCAATATATTCTGGTATTTCTCGAATCTAGGATCCGTCCGGTCCAGGGAAGTCCGGGTACTGCGGGGAATGCTCCCACGCGCAGTAACCGTCCTTGCCTAGCGAACGCCGCCGGCCATTGACTTGTGCGGCGGGCAGAGAGAGTCGCCCAGAGCGGCCGAGGCTGCGGGATGGATCGCGCTGGTCGGATTGTTTGCACGACGGGTGGACGTCTGCGCAGGAGGGGGGAGGTCGGAGATGGAGGGAAATCAAGACGAGAGAAAAGAGGGAAAAGAAAGGCGAAGGAGAGCGAATGGATGAGAGGTGGGCAGAGAGATAGCCGGGCAGGCAATCGGTTCGCTGGCCCACGCCTCTCCGGGTCTGCCCCCAGCGTTTTCAACTGTAGCGCGCCGTAGGGCGGTTGAGATTTTGGGGCCTTCAGTGGGGACTAGGCCTGCTGTTTGGCCCTCCCACAGTGGGTTGAGCCCCTCCCAGCGCGCTGTATGATTACCTGCGCAGGGCGTGTGCGGCTGGGCTTGTGCCAGCTATTTGATCACATCAGGTGTATACACGAGTGCGCTAGCGATTCAATGGGGCCGTAAACCGGGAATACAATGATTCTTCTCAGGGCAAGAAGTTCTTGTTGACTGGTAAGAAATACAGGGGGCCAAAAAAAAAAAAAAAAACTGCTAATACGTCAGAGACAAATGACGCAAGTTTAGCCAGGGGATATTAACTGCGAGTACGTAGTGGACTAGCATCAAACCCGACGCCGACCGCGGGGACTCGTAAAGCATTGACCAGGCATGGCCTTCTTATACTTGTTCGTTGCCTACTATACACTGCAGACTACATACGGAGTAGCACCGTGATACTTGCAATAGATCGGATCTCACCCCCAGGCCATCATCTTCACATGCCGCTCGGCCTTTGTGCAGGCCGGCCATGCACAGTGGCTGCACAGTCATCACATGCTGACGTATCGCAATGCTCCGGCAATCCCCCAGCCCAAGACAACCGGCCATGCCCTGCATCTTCCGCCCAGCCGTGCAGCGTCAAATCCAGCCGCCTGAGAGTGTGTGATTGGGACGCACAATCGCCGGTCTCGAACCCCACATCGGGCGATGTTCGCTTCCGGGTCACTCCGTAGGCGTAACGGAGTTGTCCTAGAACGGCCACCGTTTAAAACTACCAATATACGTTGTAAATGCCCCGTTTTTTACTGGACAGAAGCACACAAAAAGGCATCCCCCACCAAAACGGCTGCTGCTCCCACGTGACATCCCGAGCTCTCCCAACTTTTGCGGCCCGCCGAATCATCCCATTTCGCGCATTCTCACGACAATACGACCGCACCAAGTCTCGCAGCCTCTCCCGCCCGCACAGTCGCCCGACATGGTTTCCCTCGCTCCTTTCGTCTTGAAGCGGCCTTGGCTGACCAAGATGCTGACGCCCGCCGCCAATTGGTACGCCAGCGCTTCCGGCTACCGCCAGCTCGGCCTGAGGTACGAACCGAACCTTTTGAACTTTTTGCGATCCCTCTCCCGTTTCCCCGGGGCACGAATGTCACCAATGAGCTCAGGAAGAAGACGAAAAATATATGGCATGGGATGTGGAAGGGGACATATCCCGGAATGATGGCCGGAATAACATTGGACATGTGGAACAGACGGTGCTAACGCTATGCCACCCTGCAACCAGATACGACGATCTTCTCGAGGAGGAAAACGAAGCTGTGCAAATCGCCCTCAAGCGCCTGTCCGCCAAGGAGGCCTACGAGCGTGTCTACCGCATCCGCCGCTCCGTCCAGTGCAGCTACACCCACAAGCTGCTCCCCAAGGACCAGTGGACCAAGCCCGAGGAGGTAGGCCCATTTCCCCTTGCTCTGATGCTGCCCTCGAAAACGCTCGTTTTAACAATGCCCTCTGCTAGGACGTCCCCTACCTGCGAACTATTCTGGAACAGGTCGAAGCTGAGTTGGCGGAGAAGGATGCTCTGGACTCCATGACTGTCATCAAGAAGCATTAAAAAAAAGAGAGAATGAAGGAATGAGTGTATGTATTGGTTCGGAGAGCAGGATCAAGCGGCGGCGGCGAAGTGATGGTTCTTTTAGAGACCTACACAGGGCTCTTGTATTAAAAATGTATAGACATGGTCTAACCCTGACTCCCTCGCTTATCAAGCAGTCCCCTCTTCCACAGTGATTTCGTGTCATTACTCAAATTGGCTATGTTTATTGTACAGGAGTGCCACTGCAATTCTGGAAGCAGTGAAGAATGATGCTTCCCGGAAAAAACGCTTTTAACCCTGGCCCAAACCTCTCCCGTTGAGTCCAGTCTAGACAGCCGCCAAAAGCCATATCTGCCCCGTAGCCAAAGCTAGGCTCCTTCCACCTTTTTTTGTCTTCTTTTTGTCTCGACAACAATGATGTAGGAATCCTGCCGAGACGCCAGAACGCCAAATCTGAGCCGCTGGGCATCTACCAACCCTTCCCAGCCTTTCCTGTTGCTTCTTCTTCTTCTTCTTTCCTTCCTCCTCCTCCTACCCCTCACCATGTATAGCTGTCGCCAGATACATAGCTTCAACCTGATAATGAAATAGTAAATCATTTTTTATATCAAACATCATTTAATGCTGTACTCATCATGTACAAATCCTCCAATGCACATCCTCCACTTCATATCAGCCGCTGGCCATGAAATCCATTAGGTCGTGGTAGTGTGAAAGGATACCCATCCAAGGGGGGCGCCCTTTATATACGCTGGTAGAACAAGAGATATGCAACCTTGTTGTCCTTGATACTGTCCTTGACTTGCTTCTCCTTAACAGCTCCATTAGCTCCGCCATTCACAACGCTGCTCCATCGCTTGCCACCGTTAGTTGGTGCGGTAACTTGCTTCCAACCATCTTCATCGCCAGTATCTTCGTCATTCATGCCTCCAAATCGGTTGCTAGAGACGTTGGAGACTGCATCTTTCCGTCCCTCCTTGGAGTCTTCCTCGGATCCAGTTTCAGCAACATCTTCGGGTCGTATACGCCGAATAACGGTATCATCCAACCGGATCCACTCGCGACCATCCTGTCGTCTCACATCCACTGTGTAGTGACCGCCGCTGGCGTTCTTTCCGTGATGATAGACAACGCTAATGAGTTTGTACCTGGGCATCGAGGCATCATCCAGGTTCTGGCGTTTCTGTCTTGACAAAGCCTCGCGAGGAATCTCCAGCTCCAAAGGATAACCAATTTTCTTCCAAATCTTGACGGTACCATGGCCTTCAGCATCGAATTGGAACCGTTTGAGATGGAGGATCAGAACAGGGGGTAGCGATTCAATGAAAACCTGCTTGGTAGCTACGACATCTTTTCCACGCGGGGAATTGAAGTCACCTTGAAGACGCTCAGGTCGGGTCAGTCCACGAAGAGCATCAACAACATTCCTGACATCAGGTGATCCAATATCCAACTGGAGAGGCTGGTAGCGTTCTGTCGTGATAGAGTCTTTCAGCCCAGGCACTCGGAATTCAGATCTCAAGAGGCCGCCAAATATCTTGGTAATGGGAGTTGACGTATTGTGGCCCGACAGGCGAGAAACTGCAGCGCGCTGCTTGCGGCCAACCTCAAGCCAATCATCAGATGCCGCAACAGATCCACCAGTTGAAGTGTCAGACGAAGGCACTTCTTCTTGTCCAACTGGAAGATCTTTCATGACGTGGGTGCACTCGTCATCAAGTGACTGAAGAAGGAAACCCAAGAACTCCTCTGCATCTTGCTGATGACCACGCTACATTGACATATATTAGCCACGTGAAGGGTAGCTCTGGAGGGAGAGGTTATAACTCACACGCATGCTGGCAAATCGAGAGAGCTGCCGTATGGCGTCATAGACAAACTCAGGGGTAAAAGGCTCCCCATAACGCTCAAGATCCTCGTTTTTCAAAACTCGGTTGAGCTGTTCAACTGATGCCGACGATTTGAGAACCTTGTATTCCCTCATGAACATTATCAAAGCGTCAATCAAAGGAGTTTCGCTCTTGAAACTGTGAACGGCCTTTTTGCCAACTTGATCCAACAAGTCATAGAACGGTACGCAGAACATGAGCACTTGGAGCACCTAAACAGCATGTTAGCATCAAATTCCTCCATGGTCCAGATGAGTTATGGACGAGACTTACGGAATTCATATAACACATATTACCAGTGTTGATGAGCCCGCGCGGCTCAAGGAAGTCGAGCTTGTCATTACTCTCGACTCGATATGACTGAATTGCTTCAGCAAGGGAGTTTGCGTTTGACTTGGAAAAGGCAGATCCGGGGAAATTGTTCGCGCCAGTAGCGGCGTCTGTCGAATCACCGTTGACATCATCCCCACCAGTTGAACCATTCAATCCTGAACCATTGATTGGAGCTCGTGCTGAGGGCCTGGCAAAGAGATTTGCCCAGCTGGTAGGCGGGGCCCTAACCACGGGGCTGGGAGGATCACTCGTGCCATTGGTGTTAAGCTCGGTAGAGGCTGCGGCAGCTGCTGCGTCTTGGTCATCAGGTTTGGCGTTCTCTCCTTTGGTGTTTTCCTGGTCTGTCGTCGTAGGTTTGTCAGAAGTGGACGGCTTAGGCCCGTGCTTCGGCAGCACTGGGACCACAGGAATGGCGGGGGCAGCTGAGCGTGTAGCAGGCGCATCAGTCGTAGCGGAGGCTTTGGCTACCGTTTGTCCGTCTGACGGTTTGGAGATTTCTGTCTGGTCAGAGACTGTACTGGAATCTCCCTCTTGCTTTGGGGAGTGCTTGCTAGGCTCACTTTGAGCAGATGAAGTAGGCTCCTGATTGGCATGCTCTACGGCTACATCATGCTGCCCCAGGGGCAGTGATACAGCCTTGTCCTCTGCAACCAGAAGCTTCCTCTGCCGTTTTGATCGCGCAGTCCTCACGGGGAACTCGAGGTCGGGACGTGACAGCCAGGGTAGCTATTTCATCCAAATATTAACCAAATATTCATCAAATCCAGAACGATATTGCTTCGATTAACTTACCGGTGGCCGGAAAGGTTCGCGTGGCTCGGCAATGGCAACAGGGGCAGTCTCTTGAACTGGTGGCGGCGCAGGTGCCGGCTGAACACTTTGGGGAGTCTGAGGAGTCGTAGGCGTAGGTGTAGGCAATGGCTGTGACGAATGTGTCGAGGAGGGAGTATGAGGCAGGCCAGGGGCTGGAGCAAGCGGAGGTTGGTACGGTGTTGTCGGGTTAGGAGACTGCGGAACCGCTCGAGGGTAGCTCGGCGGGATGCTGACTCCTACCATGGGGGCAAACTGCTGCATCGGCGGCGGGGACCTGGTGTAGTTCTGATAGGACATGTATCCGGGAGCCGGGACGCCTCCAGCCTGATACTGGTGCGGTGGCATGCTGTAGTACTGCTGGGGGGCGTATGGCGCATAGTTGGAATACATGTGATTCATGTGTTGAGGGTGTTGATGCTGGTGCTGGTGATACGGAGCCATGTACTGCTGCGGCTGCCTCCTCCGCGGGCCGCCCCCCATGTTGCCATTCAAGTCCATGCCGCCGTTGATGCCTCCGGCTGCAGCCTGTATGTTCTGCCCAGCCGGCAGATGGCGGTTACTCATCCTGCCGGCTTGGGGGATCGTACTGTTGCGGGTATCGCCCAGTGCTGCGACTCCCGCATCTACTTGCACTGCCGGCCGAGTTCGGGGAGTAGGGAATCTCGCAGCTGGGATCGACAGCTCTGGATGGGTGAGCAAGAGCGCACCGTGATCCAGGAGGCCGCTGCTAAGCGTATGCTTGGAGCTGCGCGACGCGGATGGAATTGCGCAACGAGGTAACGTGACCGGGCGATAGTGACGATTGTCCTGTCAAGGGGCGAAGCAGAAAAATTAAAACAAAAAAGGCCGTCTGATCATGAGGAGCACAAGGCCGAGGTGCCAACGCAGGCACTTGAACAGGTCGGGGCCGTAGCAGAACGGGTGGAAGGATAAAAATGGGCTATAGAAGCGGACGGCGATATTTAGAAGCGCTGCCTCGAGTTGCGGCTGGCCTCCCCCAAGGCTCGCTGTGGCGGAGGCAGAAATTGGTTGTGTGGCCATGGGTTAGCGTGCATAGATCGTCCAAGCATCCGTGCCCTCCGTTGACTTGACGTCCCGAGGATTGGCCGACACCGGATTGGAGGGTCCGTCTCGGTGCGAAATACGGAGCATCTACGGAATGCATATTGCTTGCTTGATGTTGTATAAGTGTTTGATCAAATCTATTTCAAAACAAGCTGCATGATGCCGTTTTCAGTTCTAGCCATCTAATAAAACAATACGATCCATCCTACACGCTAAATTAATTCAAGCCGCCATCAACCAAAAATAAATAAATAAATAACAAGACGCCAATGCTTGCTTTAAATGCGCTGCCAAACCATCTCCCCCAGAGCCAGAGTAAAGCGTTTATTCGTCTCTAAATAGCCACATACCACCGGAGCGCATTGCTTCTCTATATCGATCTGCGATTGCACGCTTCTCTCGCTTTAGAGCCTCTTCTTTGTCAGCCGCCAGCTCCTGGGTATCCGGGAAATCGGCATTCCAAAATCCCGGGGGAGACTGCATGCGAGAGTAGCGATGTCTATGTCTGCCATACTTGTTGGCCAGCTCTTCGGTTTTGGCTTTAATCCAAGTCTCGTCTCTCTCATCCTTCGTCATGGATGCCAGTTTGTATGAATATTCACCCAAGTAATTCTCTAGCAGCCTTTGCTCTTCCTGTCGCTGTGCTGCTGTCAGCGGTGGGTTTGGTCGCTGTGATAGAGCCAGTGCACGAAAATGTTTCCCGCAGCAATGCATATCTGTGCAACCCCGCAGGCCTGCCCTGTCGTCCTTGTCTCTGACGACTTCAGAATAAGCAAAATCGTGTCCGTCATTTGACAAGGGGTTGATCTTGAAATCATCAAGCCGAAGTTCAGACAGGGGCTTGTGTCGAAGGGCGGAAGCAGATCCTCTACCTTTTTGCAGGGATTTATCCCGACCAGGGGCTTTCTTGTCCGGCCGTTTCGAAGGCGTTGTTAGGTCCGCGCCTAAACTTTGACGCTTCTTGGTCTGGCGCATGATCTTATCAAAAGGTAGCTCTCGGGGTTCAGGGAAGGCGAGGTCCAGGGGCCCATCTTCCGCCGAGGTGCGCCCTGACTGGCGAGCCTGGGGAGTTCGTGAGATCATCGACATATTCTCGGGAGTGGTGCTATTCAACAACTCATCCAGCCTACCCTTTGCAACTGGATTCGGTGTTTGCTTAGCTTTTGAACCCTTTTCAACACTCTGCTGTCCGTAGGGGGTGCCATCTTCTGCTAATGTTGAAATTGCATGGCCTAGTCCATCTTTCACAGAGCGAGCCTTCTTCTCATCAACGGCCCATTTAGTAATTCTCTTGTTGCCACTTATCGGAGTGAGCACAGATGCTGCTCGAATATTTTTAGAAGATTGCTGCTGCCCATCCACCCGTGCGTAACCAAGCTTTGACGCCAAATGAGAAGTGGTTCGCACCTCTTCGCGTTCATCCTCGGTGACCGAGACCTCTAGATCTTTGCGTTTCCGGGGAGTCGTTATCCTCTGCGCAATATCGTCCAAGTCAATACTTTCCTGGATGCTAAACCGATAGTGCTCAGAGGCGGCAATCGGACTAGAATCATTCGGCTCAGCCTTGATCCTCGGAGTTGATGCAATTGCGTTTCTATCATCTTCAACTCTTCTCCTCTTTAGCGTTCTCTCAGATACCACCACTGGAATGTCAGAAGATGGCTCTTCTTTGATGACTACCGGGTTCTGGTACTCGTCATTCGTGGGAAGAGGAGGAAGATCCTCAGTCTCTGCTTCATCAGGGTCGCCCTGAGTAGATTGCAGCTGCACATCTTCCACACTAGCGCTATGGCCGCCATCAGGTGTCGACTGGATAGCAGGCGGTGGCATTATCTCAAGGGCAGAAGCCTTGCCATCGGGTGTGAGTTTCATACTGCGCATCACATCAGGCTTATCGGCTTCTTCCTGCTCAAGGATCCGTATGCCATGTTTCTCCTCCGCAGCTTTAGCCTGTCTTTCCAACATCATTGCGCGTTCCTTCCACCAATCACGCTCGTCCTTTCTTTTCCGAAGAGCCTCTTTGGCTTTCTTGAAGTTATCTGAGAGTGCATTGAATCTCATTTTAAATTTGATAAGCTCAGTGTTTTGGGCTTCTAAGGAGCTAGGAGGGGGTGTGTTAGCAGCTAAAGAGATCGCGATGCTTGGGGTGGGCGCCGATCCGCCTGCTGTGGCCTCATCCTCAACCGGAGTGCTCGAATTGGTCATAGCAAGCCTGCAAGACATATCCGCCAGTTCAGTTCGCAAATTTCTATTCTCGGATTCCAAAATCTCAATAATAGCATGGTTGTTTTCCAACATCTCATTATTCGCAGTGCGATAAATGGCGGTCCTTCGCTCGAGCTCTTTGGGATGTTAATACGACATGGCTGCCAAGATCGAGAGCGCTACGACATACCCTCATGGAGCTCACGGTCAATAATCTCCCATGCATGATCGAGGGCTTCGCGTGCAGTTTGTCGCCCTTTCTCGGACCAGCTATCCATTTCAAAAGCCCTCACAATGAGGTCGTACTGTGCCAGGCAATGAGACAGCCTGCTATGCGGACACTAACAAATGAGACCGCGAATGCTCCCGCGGCTCGAGTCGCGCCACACAACAATGGGAAACGCCAACCCACGTGACCCGCATTTAAGATCAATTGGAGGCTGCCTAAAAATAATGCCCATTATTCGAACACGTGCTCACAGAATTCAACTATTGACTTCTGTCATATCCCATCTTCCGCCTACAAAGTATCAATAGATATAGCAGCCCTGGTAAATACCTACTCGTAAATGCTCTGTAAATCCTGAACTCAATAATGTATGCCCGTGGCACTCATTCTCGCCGAGTTTAAGCGCTTTGCAGCGGGGCATCTTGAATACAGTCGACCACTTGCTCTGGCTCAAGGAAGCCAGTTCTATCCCCCCAAAACTATATCAGGCGGTTCTCAAGGAGCAACAGAGTGCAATTTCTCCGCATTCATGTTCAATTCTACTGGATAGACATGATTTTAGAGTTGCTTTGTTGCCTGTGAGCTTAATTGATTCAAACCCTCCAGTAGCCACGCGATGAGCGTCGAGGAGCCGTTGCGGCTCAACATTTTTCCGCACAGTGGCAAGGGCCTCCCACTCTCGCCTGTGCTTAGCGGGCCACCGCCAGCAGCGCACTAGACTGACCTAGGCTGAGGGCCCAATAGCTGTTATCGTCAAAAACTTTTCCCTTTTTCGTCTACACGTTTTTTTCCAATTATCGATTTGTGGAATCAACATCCTCGTCCCACAGCCTCTCGACGCATCATTCTCGACGGATTTCCTAGTAAGTAACGCTCCGTTCATAGCGCCGCCTTGCCTTGAGAAATGCCATCAATTCTGGCATTCGCATCTGGGGCCCTGGTTGGCGACTCGATATAGCGCTGCGAAACGGGTCGCCTGTTGCCCCTCAGCCTCAAGCCGGCAGATCGCCTTGCATTTTGGACTCTCAAAGCTCGCGTATAGTCGCTAACATTGTTGGGCTCGGACTCTCAGCTTACCTTTTCCATCTCCAATCACCATATCAGCCATGGACTACGCACCCCGAGGAGCGTGTTACTCTTGTGAGTCTCTTTTCTTGCTGTGCATCATGAATTGCCACTTGTACTACCTCACCTGAAATCCCCCCGCGTTTTTCTTCCCTTGCGCCAGGTACCTTAAATTTTTGAGGTTCTTGGCAGCCCCTCCAACTGCGCTGCTTTCACCAGGTCCCAAGGCTGGCCACACGACATTATTTCTTTCTGCAAACATTCTCCAATTGTCTAGCTTTTAGCTTCTTCTCTCGTTGCCCCATTTCTCTTTCTTTCATCGCATCTCGTCTTTCTCTCCTGTCTTTATTCATCGCCATGCACGGGTTCATCAATCATGTCAGTCGCTTACAAGTTCGTCCAGGCGGTTCCACTGGTCACCAGGTACAGTAGAATCTATGTCAATACCTTCAAAAAGGCACTCGATTCACCAGTTATTAGGCCCGTGACTGCCCCACCAAAGGCCCTGCTAAATGGTATGTGTTTTTGTCGCCGTCGCTATGAGAATTGAGCGTGAGTGCTAACTACCTATTGATCAGCTACAACTGCGGTGGTGCGTCTTGTCTTTCATCCTACTAGTGTTGTATAGTTACTGACAGGTACCATAGGCGAGGGTCACATCAGTAAGTCCATGTGACAGGCTCATCTTTTCGTTCGCTTGCTCACTGACTTTACCCAGGCCGTGACTGCACGGAGCCCATGAAGGACAACAAGTCCTGCTACAAGTGCGGCCAGCAGGGACACATCTCCCGTGACTGCCCCCAGGCCGGAGGCGGCAGCGGCGGCGGCCAGGCTACTGAATGCTACAAAGTATGGCATCCACCAGTTCGGCAGTTACATTAATTCGGGTCTAACGATTTCTTTATAGTGTGGTGAGAAGGGCCACATTGCCCGTAGCTGCCCCAAGTCAGGCTTCGGCGGCAACTCTTATGGCGGCAACAGTGGCTACGGTGGTGGTGCCGGCAAGACTTGCTACTCCTGCGGTGGTTATGGCCACATGTCTCGTACGTATCATTTGTCCTAACCCAAATGTGTATCTCATGCTAACCGCGCTGCAGGCGAGTGCGTCAACGGCATGAAGTGCTACAACTGTGGCGAGTCTGGCCATTACTCCCGTGATTGTCCTAAGGAGTCCGCTGGAGGCGAGAAGATCTGCTACAAGTGCCAGCAGAGCGGTCACGTTCAGGCTCAGTGCCCTAACTAAAATGGCGGAAGCTGTTATCTCCATTACTACTCGTCGATGGAGAGGAAGTTGGCGTGGCAGCTATGATACCCACGATGATGGTCTCTTTTGACTTTCTTTTTCCTTTGTGTTTTTTTATTCCGCGCATTTGCCAGGGTGCGGCCAAAAAGTTGATTCGGCATGATCGATACGACCATATAACAGCTATTTTGCAACTCGCGTTGCCAAGTGCTTGAGGACTACGCAGGTTTCAGCCTACACGCTGAAGCACGTTGAGATTGAAAACGTCTTGGGGTTGATGCTTTGGACGCGGCTCATGATCTGACGATGGAGGGAAGACACACAGTTTGCCAACCAGTGTTGTGTTTCTACGGAGAATATTTGGAGGATGAATTCTTTTCCTTGATATGACTCTGCATCCAGATGCTACTTCTGACAAGGGGAGGCCTAAAAGCATGCGATGTACCTTGTTGATAGTAAGACGATAACTACCTACATCAGCATTGAAATCGCTGAGTCTTGATCTTGTGGCGCAAAGCCTGCTCTTGATTTGGCCCTCAAGTGATAATCACGGCTCTGCTGTAAAGGGCTTCATAGCTCAGATTCTTAATTTTGTACAAAGTAGTGCTGCCAGCAGCGCTCTGCTGTCAGTGCGTGCTGCGATGGCCACCTTAGTTCAATAGCCCAAATGGCATCTTGGCCGAAGCGCTCTGTGCTCCGCGTATGTGCCAAATTTAGACCCTGCGCCCGGGAGATGCAGATGCAAGTCATGGCACACTCGCGCAGCCTAGATAGCTAGATAGTTCCCCCGGCAACAGCGCTGCTCTATCCTCACTCGCCATAGTCCTTTAGGATTGCTGCTAGTCGCGGTAGACGACTCTATTCGGTTAAACAACTGGATTCGTGCATGTGCTGCGATGGATGGATGGATACTTGGGCAATCTGTCAGGCCAATGGCTCTGCCTCGCGCCTCGGGCGAATCAAGACGTCGCACGGAGCGCTACGGAGACTTGTCGTCAGATATCCTAGAAACCCCAGTCCACGGCTATATTCCGTAAAATGGAGCTCCGCGTTAAGCAAATGGTCAAAGCTTCGACAAGCTCCGACATGGCGGTTCTAGGCCCTTGATTGGCCGCTGCTGCCAGGGCCGCCCGTGCAATGGCACAGCTGATAGGTACCTTACTTGTACGGAGTAGGAATCGCATGCGACGGCAGAATTTCTGGTGGTTTGCCCTGTCACAACGACCGCCAGGCCCAGACCTCTCTCTTGTTATTTTTTTTTTTTTCCCTTAGCTTACTCCAACGCCTCCTTCTTGCACCCGCGTTGCGCAGCTTTGTTGGCCTGTATTACGTGTCATTTTCCCCTAGAATCCTCCAGGAGAGTCGCGGCAAAGAGAAAAATCTGATAGCTAGTTGCCCCAAAGCACCCGTCAGACCAATATCATGCCTGTTGAACTGCGCAAGCGCAAAGCCCCTGTGGCGCCTCCCGCGCCCGCGCCGACCAAGAAGAAGGTGGCCACCAAGGCCAGGAAGCCCGCTGGAAAGGCCAAGGAAGACGTCAAGAAGCTCGATCCTGAGGCTGAGAAGCCTTCCAAGGACGAAGAGGCCACCGAATCTGCGCCGGAAGCCCCTGAGAAAGAGACGGTGAAGGATACCAAGGACGAGGCCAAGGAGGAAGCCAAGGAGGAAGCCAAGGACGACAAGAAGAAGCCGGCCGCTGCGGGTAAGGTCGCCGTTGGCGATGTCATCGACCTCGATGGATTTGGCGGCGAGATTCAAACCAATGATGGCGAGAAGACTACCCTGAAGAAGCTTGTCGATGACAGCAAGAGCGGTGTCGTCCTCTTCACCTATCCCAAGGCCTCGACACCTGGATGTAAGTCTTTTCTGCAAGCCTCTTTTTTTTCCCTACAGCCTACGCTTGAAAATGTCACTCTCCGCCTTTTCTTTTTTTCAATTGCTACGCGTTTATCCGCGCCTTTTGTCCCTATGATTCTTGACGCGACTTGTATGCTGACTTGCCAATTCTCAGGCACCACCCAAGTGTGCCTCTTCCGTGACTCTTATGAGCCCCTGACTGCCGATGGCCTTGCTATTTACGGTCTGAGCGCCGATTCGACCAAGGCAAACACCACCTTCAAGGAGAAACAGAAGCTGCCATACCCTCTCCTGTGCGATCCCCAGGCAACCCTCATTGCTGCCATTGGCTTGAAGAAGCAGCCCAAGGGAACTCAGCGCGGCGTCTTCGTTGTCAACAAGGAGGGCAAGGTGCTCGTTGCCGAGCCTGGCGGTCCTGCTGCTACGGTAGACAGGGTCAAGGCCCTTGTCGAGGAGTTGAAGGGAAAGAACTAAGTCGCTAGCCTTTTTTGTGTAATCAGTGTTGTCTGTCCTGAAAATTATTCGCTTTGTTCCAAGTCGGCGTGGGAGTTGACGGGTGTGAGGGATAGCAAGCGTGCTTATTTGTCTACTGGTACTGGGAATCTGTATAGGGCCCACTGTTCTCGTATGAATTGCTCGTTAGTCTCCTGAGGATATAAATTGATTTAACTATTGGTCCCGTTTTGTCCGGTCTGGTTGAGAAACGTGTCATATGGCCTCCTGAGAGTGATAAATATTCGTATCTGAATTCACTACTTCAAGACTGCGTAGCAGTTGGTGGGTTTGGTATGAATGTCACACCCAAAGGGAACCATACTGGAAAATTAAAATCACTATTGAGATTGTACATGGTCAAGTTGAAACATAGATATCAATATCAATCCAAGTCGAGCGCACAGAAAAAAGTAGCAAGTATCGCGAGACTCCCTCTTAATATAATGCCTCCATTGACCCAGCCAACAACAGTCTATCACTCCGTTGGCTATGAAATCCAAAGTAGTATTGATGACATAGTTTATCAAAATAATTTTACAATTCAATTCCATCTCCGATAAAATTCAATTGGCTGCATCTGAGGTTGGGATGTGATTTTCTGCCATGCTACTACTGTAGGGTAGCCGAAGTCGCACGAACCGGCAAAGCTTCGGCTAGACGAATCGCTAACATTGCAGCTACTAAGTAGAGATCAACCAACACCGAGTCAATTCCCAGACGATACTCGACATACGGCACTGAGACTCTCCCATCGCTTCCACAAGATGGCTTCTCAGGCGGCAGCAAAGGCTGCTGGAGGCGTTGTTTCCATCGCAAAGGTTCGAACGACCCGCTGATTTGTGGCCCTCTGCGGCCTCAATTGGCCTCAATTACGCTCAATTCTGGCTGCGGCTTTGTCGAGGCCTGGACAAATGTGCTGACCTGAAATCACAGAAACAAACTCTCCAGTCTACCGGCATCTGGGAGACTATCCGAAAGGCCTTCGCGATCGACCCCAATCGCTCCAGCGGTGTTCCCCTGAATCCTTGGTTCCGAAACCCGACTCCCGGAGCGCTGGACCCCCAGACCTATGACGACCCCGTCACCATTCCTGCGGGCGATATTGCCGACAACCCTTACTGGAAGCGTGACGTTCGTCGCGCATACCCGAAGCTCAGTGTGGTGAACCAGGCCGACGCTGTGTCACTGTTGACGGTTGGCAGCGCTGCGCAGCCCAAGGTCGAGCTGATTGGCGAGGCGGGAGACAAGGCCCTCGTGGCGGCGCAGAAGGAGGGCGAGACGGGCCTGGCCAAGTTCCTCGAGAAGGCACCCAAGGACGTGGCAAAGGATGTGTTCGTCAACGGCCTGCCGCCGCTGCCAAGCGGACAGAGCCTGGCATCAGGCGCATGGGACGTGCACAAGTACGAACTTAACGAGGAGCAGACATATGGCGCCGGGTAAGTACTCTTTTGGTGTGAATCTGCTTGAAGATGATAATGATAAAGGAGATTGCTAATGGGTTTGCCGAATAGTTATCCTTGCAGGACATTCAAATGATATAGGCTATAGGGCCGAGTTGTGTAAATAAAGATGAGATGAAGAAAGATGATAGAATTTCCCATTTTTTTGTTCTCTACTATGAACTCCTGCCGTTTCCTCCATATTCAAACTGATGTCATAACGCCGTGAATGCAAATCCCTCTATGAACCATCGCTGCCAATGATGAACATGAAGACGAATCCCCCCCCAAGCCCGTAAAGACGCATACAAACCCAATGCGCCAGCCAAATCAGCCTCCTAACTTAACATCCTCTCAATTATCTTGACCTTGCCCTGTGCCCTCTTCACCCGGTCATCAAAGTCCTGCACAGCCTCGTCGGTGTTATCTGTGGAGAGTGTATCTGGCTCAACCAAAGTATATGCCAGCTTAACGTTTTTTTCCAACCTTGGATTTCTTGGTAGAGGCGGTAGTGTGCAAGCCTCCAAACTCTTTACTGAGTCAGATGAGGGATTGGCTTGCTGTGTTTTCTTGGGTAGTCTATTTGCCCAGACGAGGGACTTGCCGGCCAGACGGCCGCTCTCGAGGAATTTTTCGAAGCCCTTTTCCATGCCGAATGAGCGGCCTTCTATTCTTCCTGCGCGGGCTCCATCTTGGACGCCCTGGTTGTAGCCTTCGGTGTAGAAACGGTCCTCGAGGGTGAAGACGTCGTCGAGAGGATCCGATGCCATTTTTATTTTTATTTTTTATATTTATTTCAGTGTGTTTAATAGAAATCCAATATGCTTTCTGAAGAGTTCTTGGCTGAATAATAGACTGTAGATAGTTGTTTAGCAGTTGGCTGAGATCGCTCTCGAAACTCTTGACCACCCACCCAAACGGGTAGAGGCTAATGGCAGAATTTTTGTGGCACACCCCGCCATCAGCCATAATTGCGATAGCGGGGCAGTGCGATGACTCGAATTGTGTGTATATCTTTTTGCACATGCGCCCTTCTTTGATTTGATTGACAATCCCCGTTTCCGTACCCTGGTCTAGTTTGGTAGTCACTTAAAATCGCGTGACGCTTGTTTCTAGAGCCTGGAAAAGATAAATATCGATAGAGACGACTTGTTTCCCGCGTGGAGTTTGGAGTTTTCGCAGTCGCAGCAGCATCGAATTGCATACTATGGCGGTTGAAAATCCCATCTTGCCCGTCAAGGGCAAGAAGAACGTCCTCATTACCAGCGCTCTTCCTTATGTGAACAACGTTCCTCATCTTGGAAACGTCGTCGGCAGTGTTCTCAGCGCCGACGTCTACTCTCGCTTCAGCAAGCTTCGCGACCGGCCGACGCTGTACATCTGCGGCACAGACGAGTACGGCACTGCTACAGAGACCAAGGCGCTCGAGACGGGCCAGACCCCCCAGGAGCTCTGCGACGAGTTCCACGTCAAGCACAAGGATATTTACGACTGGTTTGAGATTGGCTTTGACTACTTTGGACGGACCTCAACCAAGAAGCAGACGGAGATTGTGCAGGACATCTTCCTCAAGCTGCATGAGAACGACTTTCTCGAGGAGCGGACGACAAAACAGCCCTACTGCGAGAAGCACGATTCGTTCTTGGCGGATCGATTCGTGGAGGGAACATGCCCCAAGTGCAACTACGACGATGCCCGGGGTGACCAGTGCGACAAGTGCGGAAGCCTGCTGGATCCGTTTGAGCTCGTCAACCCGCGATGCAAGATTGACGGCGCGACGCCCGTTCCCCGCGACACGACGCACGTTTTCCTCCGCCTTGAGAAGCTGCAGCCTGAGATCGACAAATGGTTCCAGGATGCGCACACGAAGCACGGATGGCCTCAGAATGGCGTTTCCATTACCCAGTCGTGGTTGACAAAGGGCCTGGAGCCCCGCAGCATCACCAGAGATCTGAAGTGGGGTGTGCCGGTTCCCCTGCCTGGATATGAGAAGAAGGTCATTTACGTGTGGTTCGATGCCTGCATTGGCTATCCTTCTATTACAGCCAACTACACGGATCAATGGGAGCAGTGGTGGAAGAATCCCGATGAGGTTACCCTCTATCAGTTCATGGGCAAGGACAATGTGCCTTTCCACACAGGTTCGTGTGTTGAATATTCTTACTGCGGGTTTCTGATCTTATGTGCTGACGGATGTGATGCTAGTTATATTCCCTGGTTCCGAGATTGGTACCGGCTACAAATGGACCCTGCTTAACCACCTTTCTACCACCGAGTACTTGAACTACGAGAACGGAAAGTTTTCCAAATCAAGAGGCATCGGCGTTTTCGGCAACCAAGCCAAGGAAGTTGGCATTTCGCCATCTGTCTGGCGGTATTACCTCCTGTCGAACCGACCTGAAACTAGTGATACCCAGTTCGAGTGGCAGTCATTCCAGCTGGCCAACAACAGCGAGCTCCTTGCCAACTTTGGCAACTTTGTCAACCGAATCGTCAAGTTTGTCAATGCCAAGTTGGATGGCGTTGTTCCCGAGTTCTCACCTTCCTACAAGGATGACACATTTGACTTTTCCGCTTGGGTCGAGACGGTCAACGGCCTGTTGAAAGAATACGTCGATCTCCTGGAAAAGGTTCACATTCGCGCTGGTAGCAAAGCCCTTTTGGAGATTAGCAGAGAGGGCAACAACCTTCTGCAGGGCCGATTGGATAACGCTAATCTGGCAGAGAACCCCGAGCGAACTCACACCACCATCGGTCTTGCCCTGAATCTCTGCCACCTGCTGGCCTCGGTGGCATCACCTTATATGCCATCCACCAGTGAATCCATCTGCCAGCAGCTCAACACCAAGCTTGCCTTTATCCCCGACACTTGGGAGCCCACTGCCATCAAGCCCGGCCACAAGATTGGCAAGGCCGCTTATCTCTTCTCCAGAATAGATGACAAGAAGATTGTGGAGTGGAAGGAGAAGTTTGGCGGCTCTGCCGAGACCCGCGCTGCCGAGGAGGCTGCCAAGAAGAAGAAGCAGGAGGACAAGGAGAGGAAGAAGGCGGCCAAGGCAGCCAAGGCCGCAGAGGCTGCCAAGGCGGCTGCTGCTGGCACTGCTGATGTGTATGCCAAGGCTCAGGATGAAGCCTCTGTTGAAGTAACCAAAGACTTGCCGATTCGCGAGAAGAAGTCTGTAGAGAAGAATTAGAAAGAAAGAGAAAGATAAATAGATGTACATTCAGCCCAAAGGACGTTTTATGTTGTGCTGGGACATGAGTTTTTTTTTTGTGTCTATGATTTGAAATGTCTGTTAGTTTACAAAGATTGATGACAATGATTTTTTTTCAATAAATGATTTTTTTTCCCCAATTGACTTGTCAGTTGTAAATCAATCGCGTATTTTTCTGCTTATAATAAGTGATGCCTTTTGGGAGCTTCTGGCACCAAAGCGGGCGGACCCGCAGCGGACAAGGCTCTTGGTGGGGGAGACACACTTTGGCTTGCATTGAGTTTCGCAACCTCATCTGCTGCCTCATCGATTCTGGTTCTGCCAACTCTTGCATCTGTTATTTGGCCCCGCCACCTCTTCTCCTTGTCCTTTTTTCCTTTTCTCCCCCTGCACATCTCCTCGACACAAAATCGCCCGCCATGGATATCCGCCTCCTCACCACGGCCGACCTGCCGCTCATCCAGCACGCCAACCTGGAGAACCTACCAGAAAACTACTTCCTCAAGTATTACCTCTACCATGCGCTGTCCTGGCCGCAGCTCAGCTTCGTGGCGGTGGACGTGTCGCGTCCGCGAAAGGGGCCCTACGACTATCCCAAGATTGTGGGCTACGTCCTGGCCAAGATGGAGGAGGAGCCGACGGACGGCGTGCAGCACGGGCACATCACCAGCTTGAGCGTGATGCGGACGCACAGGCGGCTGGGCATTGCGGAGAAGCTGATGCGGCAGAGTCGTATGTTTTTTTTAAAACTTTGTTCTTCTTCTTCTTGTGGGATTTTTTTTTTGGGCTAACGTAATGGGAAAATTAGAGCTCGCCATGGTGGAAACGTTCCAAGCGAAATACGTCTCTCTCCATGTCCGCGTGTCCAACGTCGCCGCTAGACATCTCTACGAAGACACGCTCGGCTTCCGCAACGAGAAGACGGAGAGCAAGTACTACGCTGACGGGGAGGATGCCTTTAGCATGCGCCTCGACCTCGACGACGTGGCGGAGCTGGCGAAGCGGTACGCGGACGAAGAGGCCGATGAGGAGGAGGGCAAGGACGGCGACAAGAAGAGCAAGAAGACGACCAACGGCACCGCCGACTCGACGACAAAGAGCGACGGCGTGGACGAGGGCGAGGCGGTGGGCGAGGTAGGGAGGGATCCGAATGCGGGCGCCGAGGGGAGGAAGATCAAGGTTGCTGTAGGGAGGGGATTGGGCGTCGGTGACTTGGTGGAAAAGGACGAGAGTAAGCATTAAAGAGGAGAGGAAAAGCACAAAAGAGAAGACGAAAAAAGAAGGATCTATTGCAAAGTGAGGCTGCTGCTCGATTTGTTTTTACATGTATAGAGGGAGGGGGGAAATCTGTTTTGATGTGAAATGCTTCTTTCTTTTTCTTCTGGAGGGCAAGGGATGGTTTATGACTTTTGAAATGGCATCGTTTTTCTCTACGGACAAAAAAAAGGGGATAGATAAAAAGCATTGCCGTATGAATCGAGATGTGGTTGAGAAGAAGATGACAACCAATGGTAAAAAGGGTGATTTTCAGTGAGATTTTTCTTTTTTATGGTTACTGGAATAGTACAACCTATGGTATCTAAAACATCCAACGCTATATAATGTTTTCGCTTTTTATTTATACACCAAGTAATGAATCATCAATTTCCCAAAGTCCCAGAGTCCTTTACATGCCGTCATCTGTCACTCAGCTCCCTCGCATACTCCTCATCAGCTTCCACCCTCATAAACTCCAGCTTCTTCATCATTTCCGCAATGGACTTCTCCAGCGCCTCCTTTGCGGGCCCTGGCTCGGCCTCCTCTGCTGCAGCGAGATGGTGATGGATCGCCGCCTCAATGTCCTCCATGGCGCGGTATTTGGCTGACGCAACGGGGCCGGGCAACGGGACCTGCTGGTCATCTTGCAACGTGCTCGTTGACGGGTCCTTTTTCTCGTCGGGCCAAGAACCAGGCACGGAGCGAGAGGAAGATCCACTGGATTGATGTAGCTGCTGTTGCAGCTGTTGCAGTTGCTGCCGCATTTGCTCTTGTTGTTGCTCTTGATGCTGTCGATGTTGCTCTTGATGCTGTCGATGCTGCTCTTGATGCTGCCGATGCTGCTCTTGATGTTGCTGTTGCTGCTCTTGATACTGCCGTCGATGCTCTTGATACTGCTGTTGAAGCCCTTGTTGCTGCTGCCTCTGCTGCTCTTCTGAATTACTTCCAAAGAGGCCGAACGGACCACCGCCCCCGCCTCCAAAGATGCCCTTCTCGCCAAAGGGTCCTCCCGGGCCAAATGGTCCACCCGATCCAAATGGACCTTCTGGTCCAAATGGTCCACTCGGCCCGAATGGCCCATCACCTCCAAACGGTCCGCGCGATCCAAACATACCATTGTCACCCCGGCCTCTACCACGGGGAGGTCGGCCATTAGACCAGGAGCCCCAACCACCTCGGTGTGGACCATGATGGTGCGGATTGTGATGCGGATCGTGATGGCGTGGATCATGATGGTGTTCTCCTCTTCCCCGTCCCCGTCCCCAGGGAAAGCCACCGCTCCAAGACGGAGGTTGAACAGGAGGCACGGGTGGCACAGGAGGTACTGAGGGCACTGCGTGTGCAGGAGGATGAGGCGGCATCGGTGGGATACAAGGGGGAGGGGGAGGCCCAGGCACAGGGGGGACAGGAGTAGCGCCACATCTCCGAGCATCTCTCCGTGCTCTCTTCATTTCTCTCTTGTGTTGCCTCCTTTCTCTGCGCTCGGCCCTCCTCCTCTCGCGACGCTCCCTTTTGCGACTCCTACGTTCCTTTCTTTGGGCCTTCTTAATCTGTCTCCACGCAGCCGTCAAGGCCTTGATTTGTGCCCGGAGTGCCTTTTTATCAACCTCAAGATCCACATCTCGATTTTTCGGGACACTCTTGAGTTCAGCTTTCAGCTGCTTGATGTCACTCCTAGTGCGCAGCTGATCGGGATTTTTAGTCCAGTCTTGGAGTCTGTTGATGTAAAGCTGGATGGAGCTTTGAGGAACGTCATCATAGCTGGGTAGAGAGCCAATAGAGGACGCAGAGCTTGAAGAGGAGGAGGAGGAGGAGGATGAGCAGGAGGATGAGCGTTTGTGTCCGTCTTTCTCATTCGGACAGCTACCTCCCTGTTGATGGGCAGCGCGTCCTCGAATATCTCTTTCATTTTGCTGCTGCTGCTGCTGGTCTTGTGATTCGTCATTCTGAAACCGAATGCCGTTATGATCCATTACCAGATTCCCGATGCGTAAACCATTTGAATCAGCCACAAAGCCATTGCCGTATCGAACACCATTGTTGTCAATTTGCAAATTGGCCCATGGGCCCCAGCCAGCAGGGCCCGAGCGGCCAGTGGTTTGCGGAGGCTGTGTAGATTGGCCAGGCTCGGATCTCTGGTCAAAGTTGGCTTCCCAAGCACCGGGCATGTGAGCCGGGGTAGTCCTCAGGGGTTCAAGGCGGATTTCGATGCCCCGAGGGCCGAAGAAGCCATCATTCCACTGCCGAACAGTGGATTCAGCATCTCTCCTCCGCTGGACAGCATCAGGGTTGGGAGCGATGCCTGTGTCGGCGACGTGGCCAAGTTGAGCTTCTACCTGCGTCGCGCTGTCGTTGGAGTGGCCTGCGCTTGATTGAGCCTCATCTAGAAGCTTTCTGTGAATGATGGCCTCATTCTCCCTCGTGGTGTGGTCAGGGATTAGGAAATTGATAAAGGTAGACCAGTCTAGAGTGGTGATATCTCGGGCTGCCCACTCGTTCTGGAAAGGAAAATCGTCAGGCCGCGAAGCATCATTTACCTCAATGGTGTGAATGATGGCTTCGCGAGGTATCGAGTTTTGCTGAGGGACCGGCCTCAGGTCAAAGTATAGCGCAGCTGCAGGCTGTCCAGAGCCTGATGAGGTGCGGGGAGTGAGAGGTGGCGTGTAGATGGTGTCACCCGCCGTGGACGAAGCAGCATCGTCGACGAAGCTATGGGATGGCGTTGCTGCTGGCGCTGTTGCTGGGTGAGGAGAGCGAGAGCTGCCCGAGTTGCTGTAGACGTCGGTTTCTGAATATGGCGGCGGAGGAGCTTCGTCTCCTTGGACGTTGAGGTGGCTGTTGCGGTTGTTGCTGTCACCACTGCTGTTGGGATTCATCTTGACGATGGCGGCAAGCTGGCCGTCCGATGTGTATAAAGGCAATCTGTTAATCAATCCTTGTTTGTATTGCCCAAGGTTTCAAGTGTAATATGTTTGATTCTCTTTGAAGGGTAATTCCTTTTGTAAAGCTGGACAAATAGTTGGCTGTCTGGTAATGATGGCAATCAAAAACCAGGCCAGGCCTTACCAGACTGAAAAGCAATAGTTGGCGTTTAATAGGGAAACCGAAACCAAGGCCACGATTCCTAGGCAGACACCGGGTACTATACCCCCCACCTCTCCGGTTTCATGGGAGGATCAAATGATGGTGAAGATAGTGGCAAGGACGAGCAGCGCTCCCCTCTCATCTTATGACTCGACCCAGCTCCAACGTTGGCAGCGCATTGCTTCAGCTGCCGGGACTCATACGTACATGCCTTCGTACTTCTGCATATTTGCGCGGGGCATTTCGGCCGACACCTCTATGGCGCCTCATTCCCTCCTCCTAGCGTGAAGCCGATGGAATCCCCGAGTCCATGTCCAGCCATAGCGGCGAGTTAGTGTCTCGACCAGGTGGCACCCGCTGTGGTCTGAGTGGTTCTCGGGCTTTCCGCGCTTTTTCCAGGCTTAATCCGCGAGCGAGTGCGAGGCCACGCATCCCGTTACGTTGTCTGCAGCGCTGCCTGTTAAGAGGTTAACCGAGTGTAGCATCGCCTGATCCTGCAGATTGCTATGTGTTCATATTAAGGTACAGGGCTGACTCCGAGTCACAGGCCCACAACCAAAGTGCGCCGCTGTCCAATTAGGCCTCTGGGGCCGCCTATAATCGCTGACGCGGCCACTATAAGTGGTGACGTTTTGGGGAGGAGGGGGGATTAACATGTTGAATCGATGGCTACAAACTTTACCTTGGTAGGTAGTTGGATATTCCATTGGCGTCAATACTATGTGGCTTCATTGTTGTCTACTGTTTAATGTCTCGGGTTGATTCGTGTCCTCTTCACTTGTCAAATTTGGGGCAAGAGGCCAGGGGAGCTTGGAGAGGTGAGTAGCGTCAGGTACAGATATAGCACAACACACACACACACACACACAAGAAGCGCTTGTTAATGACGAAGCTTGTATCAAGCAAGCTGTTCGTCGGTAATCTTGATAATTTTTTGCTAGGAACAAACACCCTATCCTTAATTTTCTTAATGATTCTTTGTCTTGTCACTAGATGTTGGCTCCAATTTTTCTTCTTTTACTTCTTTGTTGTAATCATTCATCGTGAAATCGTCGTCATCATCATGGGTCGGCCTCTTCCCAGATGTGAAAGTCTGCATCTTCTCGCTTGTAGTGGTCTGAGATAAGGCTTGACAGGTGGTCGCGTGAATGGGTGCCCCTGCGATCCAAAACAGTTAGCTATACGCTCTACTTACTAGAGGATATGGAAGACGCGAAAAAAACAGTCTCTGCCAGTCTCAACTTACAGGTTTGTGATGTAGGTATCCACAAGCTCCGCCGGAATCAGCTCGGTGAGTGCCGTCCGAATTTCTGCACCACACACCAGAGGGCCGTCCGCGAAACTCACAAACGTTGACGAGTCGCCCCATTCAATCAACGAGCTCTCGTCAAAAGGACTCTCCGGGCTTAGCTTGTAGACACCGCTGAGCACGACGACGGCCGTGCCCTGCTCCTTGGCGGCCCGTGCAATAGCGGCCGAGCCGGCATCGGCCACGACACCTCCGGTAGCAACAATCGCTCTTGCTCCGATAATGACCTTGTTGACTCGTGACATGTAAGCCATGAGCCCACCGTTCATCACGTTGACCACTGTGATGCCAGCTGCCGACAGCTTCTTCCTAAAAGTCGCATGTTGGTTTTCGGCTGCGTGTAGTCTTCTCGGCGGCGCCATGGCGATGAGGACGGTAAACTTGCGCTTCTGAGCGGCACGGAGAATGAATCTCTCCACTGTCGTGGATGGTTGGTGGACCAGTACCAGGTCCCCGGGATGGATCTGTACCTCAGCGGAGGCGGCAATCTGGTCATCGACTTGGCTAATCTCGTCCTTGATTTCCTCGATTCCATCGATAACCTCGGAGCGCAGCGCATGGATCTGGCCCGAGTTTCCCCGCCAGGTGGGCGTCGACGCCCCCGAATTTCGGAAAGGCGACACATCACCATCGGCGGGAGGAGAGGTCGAGAGGAGGTGAAACAGCGATTTGGGCGGGTTGATGGAGCTATACGAAGAGACGATGGGGGGTCGCGAAGGCGGGGCAGCGTTGTTGACGGAGTCGAACCGTCTTGACGTCCACTGCTGGCTGATGGATGTTGGTGGGACAATATCGGTTGGAGTTGGCGCATCGCTCGCAGACTCGCTCGCAGCATCCCCTCGATCCTCGGAAGCTTCGTCTCGGATCAGACCAAGGACGCGGCGCACAATGTTTCCAATGACGAGCTCGTTGGGCTGAGCATCTACCAGCCTACGGCCAGTTCTTGAGACGTTGATCAAGAGACTGTCGACGTCGTGCCATTTTGACCGGGCGACTACTTGGAGGAGGATGTGGGCGGTTGCGACGGCGCAAGGCTCGGATCCCTTGATCTGTCTTCGCTTCAGAAGGCTGTATAAATAGTTGGGTTAGCATCGTGGACATGCTGCCACTACTTATCGCAGCGAGCGACCAATAATGTCGTGCCGCCTTGCGACAATCTTATCGTGCCCCGCATTGCGAATACTGATGGATCACATACGATATCAAGCTGTTGACGGAAGCCTCCAATGGCTGTCCTTTGAGAGATTTCAGGAATTTTTCCAGGTCGAGCGCGTGGCCCGCGGAAACTGAGGGCATCGTATACTGATTTTTTTATGCGCGCTGCAGCTGTTGACGAGCGATGGCAACTGTTCTTGTGTGCGGTTATCGAGGGGCCGATGCTCGGGGAATGGATGGCGCTATGACTCGAAATTTGTGCGACAGACGGGGGCACAAAGTGTTTTTAATGGCTGCGATGGCTTCGACTCTGGAGGAAATCGCAAGTAAAACTTGGTCGCGAGAATGTCAAGTGATGCTACAAGCGCATTCTGTCTCAGAGAGGGCTGGAATGGGTGTGGTGAGGTGAGCGGGGTTGGTTTGTGGGCGCAAAAAGAGTCTTTGAGATCGTGACTCAACATGCGAGGCTACCCGTATTGGCGACAAAATATTTCGTACATTCAGTTTAATGCAGCCCGCTATGCACTAATGTAAGATTGCTAGTTAGCGCAAAGAGGACCGCCCCGATACCTGAATGCATAACACACAACTTTGTACAAGTACATGCGCACTGCGGAATCCAGAGGACTTTTGTTTTATACGAGGGCTTTGTGCTACACAAAACTTTTTTTTTTCTTTCCTTTGGCTCTTAGCGGCTAAAATAAAGTAAAGCTTCAGGTGAACCGCATCCTCGGATAAGGATGGGCTGATTTGACACATGCTAGCGCAGAAATAAATAGACAGGGAAGGCGAAGAATGGAAGACGAACCATGGAACTTGATATGGACAGCGTGTACGAAGTAACGCCAAGTTAAGATTACAGGTAGCTGCTTTGAGGTGTGATGGCTTAGCCTCTGGACTCCCACCTTGATATGCAATGATACCTCCTCCTCCTCTATAGTGCTCCGTATCTACCTATAGGATAGGCGCCTGTATGCAGAATCTACCACCTCAAGAGTGTTCTGACTGCAGGGCCGGGCCCGTCTCGTACATGTACTTTGTGCTCTGTATCGATACCGCGCCTCGGCACTGCTGACCGGAAACGGCTCCAAGCAGAGCAGCGCATTGGGCCACGGGTGGGCGGCCAGACAATAGGGCTCCCAACAGCCCTGCCAGTCCGCTGCAAACCCCCCCAAAAACCCGCCCTAGCGTGGGCGGCATCTGACCTTCCCAGTGGCCTTAGCCCGCTATACCCTAGCCATGATGACGACCTGGCCCGATTTCCTTGGGGGGATTTTTTTGGGTGTCTCAACGCTTGCAAGTCGCTAGAGCAGGTGTGCCATGCTTGTGCTCTGGTGTCATTAGATCAAAGGCCCCCTCAGAAACTTTTTTTTTTTTTTTTTCCTGTGGCTCGTAGCGTCATTTCTCGCTGCTCTGAGCCTCTTATTGTGGCCATCGCATCGCATCTACAAGCCTCGCCTGCTGCGGTGTCGACATCGCCCGCCCGCCTCTCTCGCCATCGCCCAGCCCCCCTTTGCAGCGACTCACTCATGACACTCGTTTCCCGCGCGCCCTGCGGAGGCTCATTTTAACCCCCCTGGAGCGCGTTGCAGGGCCATTGGCATCAATCCCCGAAGCCCAGAGCGTTGTCGCCGGAAGCGGCATCGAGCGCCTCCCGGGAAACTGTTGCGGCTGCGGCGCTCCCTTTCCTCTTCTCGCCTCTCCTTGTCTCGTCTTTCCAACCCGTCCAGCGTCTCTGCCGCCTCTCCGTCCCGAACAGCGTTGCGACCGAGCCCCCGAAGCCGCCTCCGATGTCCCATGGATTGCTCTCCTTGTTCAGTATGAACTCCCTCAACATCATCACGGCGCGCGTGTCGCCGCCGCCGAGTCCCACCCACTCTCGATCCAACAGCATCACCTCCCTTGGCATGGGCATCCAATCCGACGATGAGAAGGCGCTCGACGTGTCTGACGACAAGGCGGATGGACACGACGCCCAGCCCTCGTCTGCCGAGGGCTCCCTCTCCGAGAAACGATACGGTAACGACGACGCAGCATCCTTTGCCACTGAGGAGACACCTCTCTTCTACGAGTCCAAGCCGGACAGCAAACGCTCGAGATGGTGGCATGTGCTGCCGCGGGGGATCGTGTCGAGCCTCATCGGCGCCTTCCGATGGCTGTTCGCCACATTGACGGCGCCTGGGTATTATCTGCTTGCCTACCTCTACGACGACTTTGGCAAGTTTGCGCCCATGACCCAGCTGAAGAAGCTGTTTGGGTTCCATAGCGGAGATTTGGGCACAGACGATCTATATGGTTCTACCGAAAGTGCAAAGAAAACTGGTCGCAATTCGCGGCATCTTAGAGTTCCGTCCAAGCCGCTTCACTCCTCCGGCACCTCCTCATCTGGTCTATCCTCCGAATCAGAATCTGAGCCCCGTGCTGCCAAGGGCCGGCATACTCGGTCCAAGTCAGCCCAGTCCAGCGATGAGACCGGCTCAGCGCGGCGCTCCATCCGAATCAAGCTCAACGACGAAGAGCAGCGAAAACATAGAAAGACTCAGTCTGCTGTAGCTCAGGGGAAAGGCGACCTCGGCCGTAGCGATCTGTCTGCGCAGCTCAAGTCACCAACGTCGCCCATTGCTGCTCTCACCAAGTACCCAAAGACACCCGCACCGCCACGACCGTTGATCCCTCGACGACAGCCATCGTACCTGAATCTTCTTGAGCCGTCAAGAAAGCAGCAGAAGACACTTATCCTGGACCTCGACGAGACGCTTATCCACAGCTTGTCTAAAGGAGGCAGAATGAACAGCGGCCACATGATTGAGGTCCAGCTCAACACTGCGACCCTGGGAATGAGTGGGCAGAATAGCGCAGCGCAGCATCCGATCTTGTACTGGGTAAACAAGCGACCTTATTGCGATGAGTTTCTCCGTAGAGTGTGCAAGTGGTTCAACCTGGTTATCTTTACTGCCTCGGTCCAGGAGTACGCCGACCCGGTGATTGACTGGCTTGAGTCGGAAAGGAAGTTTTTCTCGGCAAGATACTATCGTCAGCACTGCACATATCGACAGGGAGCGTACATCAAAGACTTGAGCTCCGTTGAGCCGGATCTGAGTAAAGTAATGATTCTGGACAATAGCCCGTTGAGCTATTTGTTCCATGAAGGTATGCAGTCTGGTTTACAGAGGATAAGAATAGAATCTAACTCTGCTCATAGATAACGCCATACCGATCCAAGGCTGGATTAACGACCCGACAGATAGCGACTTGATGCATTTAGTACCTCTGCTGGAAGGCCTCCAGTACGTTCATGACGTTAGAGCTTTATTAGGGCTACGCAACGGCGAGTATGGTCATCTTCAAGCATAGAGGGTTACGGGAACATTCACGGCAAGATTTGTTTTTTTTTTTCTTTTTCTGTTTCATTATTATTATTCTCAGCTTTTACTACACACATAATGCAACCTTGCAAAACTGGCAGTCCCTGAGGCAAGAAGACGAGTAACGAAGCGCGAAGGGGAGCTCATGAAGAGAGAGATCTATGAGTTGACGCCAACACTAGATCCTTTTTTACGTGGACAAAAAAGCGACCTTATTGTACGGATATTATACGAGGAAAGGACGTTATGGGAGTTTTTATCATATTTAGTATTCTGCTGGCTGGCATGAACGACATGTTTTTTTCAACAAAGCGGCGAAGAGAGGAAGCGGGAATTCTTTTTTTTATACGGCATTTGGCTTTTTTTTATTTTTTAACTGATGAGGATAGTCATGATGGGAAGGGGAGGGGGATCATATACGGGAACGTTTGATTCAAGCCAACAAGGAGACTGCCAGTTTTTTGCGAGGATAATTTGTGTCACATTATTTTGTGTCTCTTTTGATGTGAAAGATGCAATTGCTTGGCTATGCTTAGCCGCGGCATTACTGCGAACTGTTAATAAGTGCGATTTGCCTTTGTTTCAGAGATCATGATGTTAGAGAATCGTTACTGCGTATACTCGGCAATTTGAAGGTAAGAAGAAAAAAACACCAATGGCATGTTTGACGTCTCACGATGGATGTGACATGTTACACTAGATTCCCACAAAGCTGGATCTCCCAAATGTGCCCCACGCAGCCCAGAAGCTGAAGATGGCATCCCCGCAGTGGATCCCTTCAGCAAAAACAACCAAGAATCACTAATACTACTGCTAGAAAATGTGTTGGGGCAAAATCGGATGAGTGAAGCGGTTATGATGCGCCGTGACTCCCGTATGATGGGCCAGATCTAACTAATGCCTCATTTACTGCCCGCTGCTACTTTTACCGCAAGTAGAATCTCTCCCTTCTGCCTTGGTGGTTTGTGCTCGTCAATTTTGTCTCTCATCGCACCCGGATGGCTGGGTCATGCCGAGGCCAGCGTTCTGATTAAAGCAAGATCGTCGCCTGTAGCATGGATCTTTGTGCGGCCCTGCAGATAATGAGCGACAAATGTCTTAACGCATGCATTACATATATGAGCAAGTAATTCTAGTGTGCTCCTCTGTAAGGAGTAATAGCCGCGTCATTACCTAATAGTCCTCAACAACACACCCAAGACATGAAACGAAAACCCTCGTAGTCGGGCACCCAAACGGAAAAGCACACTAAAGGACGCCAATAAGAAGCAACCAAAAAAGAAGAGGCCCAAGAAAAACGTCAAATGGACTTCAATACCTTAGTCATGTGGAGTCTTTTCACCCAAGAAAGCCAGCGCCATGGAAAAAAAGAATTTCCTCATCCGGCGTCTCAACTCAAAGGCGTAGTGGTGACATCATCATCACGGTGACGCAAATCGTTTGCGACAGAATGGAAAACAGTGCGGAGGCTTATTTTCCTCTCTACCCATATTCCCCCAGTTGCTGGGAAAGAATGGGGTTTTATGGGGGGATATACTTTGGCGCGGATCGAGATGCCCAAGAGGGGAAAACAAGACGTAATTGAAAGAGGCCCGGTTTCGATGATGGATGGGCGGAATACAAATACCGGTGGGCGTGCTGCCTTTCTCCTTGGATCTTAGATGCTATTGAACAAGATACTTCTTGAGACAGCACAGCTGCTACGGATATCATTGTATAATTGATTCAACTATATATACATCTCATCAACAGAGAGATTCATCCTTTTGATTCTTCTTCCTACTCATTGACCTGTCTCGAGCTTATCGCAACATTTACCATCTCACAATGTCTCTCCAATGTAAGCTTCACTTCACTCCCCCCCCTTCTCGCCACTCATCATCATCACACAACTAACCACCAAAAACCCCTTTAGATTTCCCTCCCGTCAAGCCCTCCGCCATCGCCCTCGGCACCTTCTTCAACCACGGCGTCGACCTCGTCGTCCTCGCCCCCGTCTTCGGTCAAACCTACCACCGCGCCAAGGCCTCCAACACCAAGGAGGAGTTCATCCGGTCTCGCGAGGCCAGCGGCGCCGCCATCGCCTGGGGCACGTCCTTTGTTGGATCGGCCCTGCAGAGCTATGGCGTGGGGGCGCTGCTCAATGCCACGGGCACGCTGAGTCACAAGGGCGCGGCGTACCTGGGCGCCTTGATCTTTGCTGCGACGTCAGCTCCTGGAGTATGTTTCCATGTTTTGCAACGTTGTTTCTTTTGCTTTCATGAGAACTAATTGGTTGTCTTGCAGTTCATCACCCAGATCTTTAGCGAAAAGAGGCCTCTTGATACCGTCGGTGTCAATGTCGCCGCCAAGCTGCTGGAGACTGTTGGCCTGGCCTTGGTTCTCAACTGGTGGGGAACCAGGACCAACCCCTTTGAGTAAACGGGAATCTCTATTCGTAAATCTTTCCTGATGTTGGGTTCGGGAGGAGTTGGATGGGAAACTATGTCATGTAAAGCCCATCACATCTGGTGGTCTTTTCTTTGTATCAACACCAATCTATATTAGTCACATTTATTTTGGACATACCTGAATGAATTCCATCACAACCTTCAAATCAAAGAGAGGACAAATCATGGTCACAGCGAATCGAGCCAATCAGGCTTATGTAGTAGAAACCCAAAGATTTTCCATTGATCAATGCAGTACTTTATATACCTGAACGCCGCCGTTGCCCCAACAAAAGTCTTGCTGCAAGACAATCCCTCTGGTATGGTTAATGTACACCCAGATTAAGCGCTTTACATCAACAAGATTCTCCAAACATCACTGTCTGACACTCCATTCGAGAATACTCCCTCTCCCCTCCTTTTTTTTTTTTACGCCTTCGATTCACCCTTTGTCCAGAACGCCTGCTTGCTGGCCTCCTTCTGCGCAAGCTTCACCAAGGAAGCATAGCTCTCGCTGTACGCCTCGCCGCTGTCCTCGTCATCATCCTTCTCAGACTCCTTGGCGGGCTTCTTCTTGCCCTCTGCCTTCTCCATGATCATGACCACGCTGGTAGGTCGCTTCGTCTTGGCGGCGGCACCGAGCTCAGCGCGCGATGTGACGAAGATGAAGGGGACGTTGTGGTCCTCGCACAGGACGGGGAGGTGTGAGATGACATCCATGGGAGAGATGTCGCCGGCAATGATAACGACACCGGGGAATGAGGTGTAGCCGGGTGCACTGGGGGGGGACTTTCGCAGGGTCTTGACGACTTCCTTGACGCCACGCTTAAGGGTGCCATTCTTGGCCGCTGTTGAACACTTGATGTCAGCAAACAAATTCCAATACTCCCTTTCTCTTGAATGGAGCACAAAAGAGGGAGGGCTATACGAGGGAGAGAGGGTGCAGCATCATACCCTTTCGGATCGTCTTGCAAATCTTCTTCTGGCCCTTCTCATCGGCCAGAGGAACCGCAAACGGAACAACCTTTCTCTCGAGGACAACCTCGGCAGGCTTATCCTCGTCCATATCTGAGGCCTCCTCAGAGTCCTTCACAGCAGTCTGCGCAGCGACATCCTGCTGGAGCTTCTCATCCAGAACAGAAGCAAGCTTGTCCTTCTTGTCCTTCTTGTCTTTCTTGTCCTTCTTGGACTTGTTCACGCCAGACTCTTCGCTTCGCTTCTCCTTCTTCTCCTTCTTCTCCTTCTTGTCGGGTCTTTCGGCGGCCATGGCTACTGACTGAATGTGTGTGTAAATGAGAAGGCGATGAAGATGCAAAAAAAAGACCGAATTAGAGGGTGAAAAAGGACGATTAAGAGCCTATCGACTTTATAGAAAAGCACAATCGACCTAGACGAGTCCAAATTGCCTGGGTTGCACCAATTGAATGTCTTGCGCAACTTGGTCGCGTTTTTTCAATGTCTGTCGTCCTCCCACGATCGAGGCGCTTCAAAAATTTCCTACTCAAACCGAACTTTTTTTCTCGGTGAGGGGACCCTCTAAAAAATTTCGGCATTTTGTAGTGCCGACGCCGAGACTTCTACCGTCTAGTCACGTGATGGCTCATCGAACCTATCACATCAAGCAAGATTTGGATGACCTAATAAGTCCATGGGCTCACGAGTGTTTTCACGCTGGTGAATGGCAGATGTAATGCTGGCGCATGTGAATTTGGCCTCTTAATTTGGGCTTTAAAGAGCTAACGGCCGTTCTTGAATGAAAAAGACAGCTCAAGCTGCCATTATTGTAAATGATACCTTCCAAGTCTATCAATATGTCGTCGACTCATATTCATACAGGATGGGATGAGGGCACCAGTCCATTCGATCATTTGTAAAATTAAATCACTCGTAGAGCCAACCGTTTCTATTGTTTTCTCCTGATCTAAACGCTGATATACACTGGGTCCCCTGGACATCCATAATTCAACATAGTCGTGCACCGTTTTACTCCTCATCGGCAAACTCAGCACGGCCAGCCTTGGAGTTGAGGTAGTGGTTTCTATTCTCGCGAGTCAGCATTGAGCATCAACACTAGTAGAATGATAAGGCCGTTGAATTTGACAGTCATACCTCTCAGTAGCCCAGTTCATCAGGTAGTAGCCGGCCAACAGAGGAGGGAGCCAGTAGAAGACCTGAGCCTTGGTGCGGCGGAAGGTGTTGAAGAGGGCATCGTGAGCAGCACCGGCAAAGGGGTTTTGACGGTTAGCAGACAGACCATAGTCGACAATGCCCTTCTGCTTAGCACCACCTATATCACCATGTGTTAGCATGCGAGTGACTCCTTCAATATTTGCAGGTCGTTCCAAGCACTGCCGCCGCAATTCACTACCACCACCACCAATTGCTGTTCTCTAAACCAGCCCAACATATTCCACCTCCAATCGCCTTCGTTACGTCAATGGAACCGCATTGTCCTTCTACTCCCCCACCACCCTGTTCCTCGCATATCCTCTTTTCGCGGGTTGTCCCTCGGAATCATTCGAAAAGCAAAGTCGACTCACCAAATGAGCCCCAGTCACCGAGCCAGCTAGTGAAAAAGATTAGCATCAGTACCAATTCGTGAAACAGATCACGTAGACATCGCATCATCGCCATCGAACCCGACTTTCGCATCCGGTAGAAAAGCCGCATCCCGGTGGTACGATGCCCGTATCTGCCGCGGGGGGAAACCGCACGTACTGGTTGATCTTGGGGTTGGGGGCGCCGCCGCCCTGAAGCACCTGAGTAGGTCTCATCGTCTCTGATTAAGCAGGATTTCGGTGTTGCGATTTCCTTTTCGATGGGCGGGAAGAGGTAGCAAAAGGTGGAATGAGTTCGGGTTCGGAATTGGTGAAAACGCAGCAGAGCATCCTCTCGCGGGTCCTGCCGAGCTTGCCTCAATTGGCTTAGCGCGCTGCTCGGGCGGAAAATCAAGCACCTCCAACAGCACCACTGCGGGACACTCGAACCTCACAGGCAGGCCAGGGCTTCATAATCCGCAGAGCTCAGTCGCAACGAAGCTTTTGCCGTCGACTTGTGGGAATCTGACCTGACAACCCCGGGATATTCTTTACAAAAGCTGCGATTCAAGATGGCGGGTTTTGCGCGAACCCTCAACCTGATGTACCGCATGGCCATCCCGGCCTCTGCCGGCGCATTCCTCATCACACAGTCCATTTACGACGTCCGGGGAGGAACAAGAGCTGTCATCTTCGACAGATTGTCCGGTGTCAAGGAAGATGTCGTCAACGAGGGAACGCACTTCCTGATCCCCTGGCTGCAGAGGAGCATCATCTTTGATGTGCGGACAAAGCCCAGGAACATTGCCACTACCACCGGCAGCAAGGATCTCCAGATGGTCAGCTTGACGCTGAGAGTTCTGCACCGGCCAGATGTCAAGGCCCTGCCAAAGATTTACCAGGTAAGCATCTGTCATTGCTGTTCTCTATTGCCTCATATAGCAAGCTTGCTAACTGACTACAATTGTAGAACCTCGGCGCAGACTACGACGAGAGAGTCCTCCCCTCCATCGGTAACGAAGTCCTCAAGGCTATCGTCGCCCAGTTCGACGCCGCCGAGCTCATTACCCAGCGTGAAGCTGTCTCGCAGCGCATTCGCAGCGACCTCACCCGCCGCGCTGCTGAGTTCAACATTGCGCTTGAGGATGTCTCCATCACCCACATGACATTTGGCCGTGAATTCACAAAGGCCGTCGAGCAGAAGCAGATTGCCCAGCAGGACGCCGAGAGGGCGCGCTTCATCGTCGAGAAGGCCGAGCAGGAGCGTCAGGCCAGCGTCATCCGGGCAGAGGGCGAGGCCGAGAGTGCAGAGACAATTAGCAAGGCCATTGCCAAGGCTGGTGATGGGCTGGTGCAGATCCGAAAGATCGAGGCGAGCAGAGAGATTGCGCAGGCGCTGTCATCGAACCCCAACGTGGCATATCTGCCTTCAGGAGGAAAGGGTGGCAGCGGCAGCCAGTATCTGCTGTCAGTAGGCAGGGCGTAAGGCGGATTGTAGGATTAATGAAAGCTGAAGCATGGAGAACACCCCGCTCATCGCTGGGATAAGGAAAAAAAACCAATCACGACAATCTTGTACTTTTAGCTATGGCAGGCCAATAGAAGCCTCCTTTAAAAAAAAAAAAAACCTATGCTCTATTCTTCGGCTCGTATAATTTGAAGCTTAATTGATGTAACACCGTGCTCGAGCTGAAATAAGCAAAGGCTCTGTAGACTTTATCTCAGTGTTCACATTCGTTAAAGGCGACTAATGCCAAGGTGCGGGTATTCAACCGAGACACCATATA
This sequence comes from Trichoderma brevicompactum, assembly GCA_003012085.1. Taxonomy (NCBI): domain Eukaryota; kingdom Fungi; phylum Ascomycota; class Sordariomycetes; order Hypocreales; family Hypocreaceae; genus Trichoderma; species Trichoderma brevicompactum. Next base: position 98,480 of record PXNZ01000396.1, on the reverse strand, counting down.
ACAATTCCAAGCAACCTTAAGATCCCCAGCTTCAAGCCAACTTAGTTCGGCCTTCGATGAATGCTTCCGTTAGGGCTCCTTCACCTTCAGGAGGCGTAATCTCCCCGTCAACAACTTTCCATCCTTTCCTCTTCAAATCATTCCAGACATCCATAACCCGCAGTCGAACCAAATCCCCAGCCGCTCTAGCGTCCTCTCCAGAATCGTGACCCAGCATCTTTGGCCCCGTCTCTTGCTGGATCTTGCGGTTCATGTGAACGCTCATCAGCGTCTTTAAGCCAAAGCGGTACGGCAAGCCCATCTTGTGCGGGTAGAGAAGAACGGTATCTATAATCGTCGGATGAACGATGCGGACAGCGTTGAGGTCATTCTCGAGGCCATGGCCGATAAGGGGCGTTGAGGGCGATATCAGAGAGAAGAGGAGGTCCCGCGCGACCTCGGGGGAAGATACGATCTTGAGCTTCTTTTTCTTAGATTTCACCTCGCCGTCTTCGCTTCCCGTCTCTTCGCTTTCCTTAGATGGCTTGAGATCGTCGTTAACGGACCAGGGTTCGGCTGCAGCGAGGTCATCGGGCCAGACGCCCGAAAATCGGGAGTTGAGATCCAGGATCTCACCGATGGGCTGGACCAGGACGTCCAGCAAGTCATCGCCCGTGGGCCACGAAGTAGCCGTTAGACGTACCAGCTCGAGCCCGTGGACCGTGTAGCACATTTCGCAGTCAAAACAGACCGCTCTGTCGGTAGGCGCGAGAGGATTCTCTGGCGTCTCTGCAAAATTGAGAACCGCAGCCAGTCTTTTTGGATCGCTCGCCTTGAAAACGTGATGTTCGTGCGTAAAGCATCCTGCCGAGTCACCAACCTCCTGGCCACAACAGTGGTATCGCTTGGGAACTCTTGTTCTATCTCCGGGTAGCTTGTCTGGGACATATGTTTTCCCCCAGTGAAACTTGCATGCTCCTCCGGTTGTCAAGGCGCCATCTTCCTCCCTCCGCCCAGGGAAGACTTGGAATCGCTGTTGGCAGCGATCACACTTTTCCCATCCCTTTGCTGCCTCCATACCCTCCACGGCCGACTTGATTTGTTCTTCTGTCGGGACGGCAGGGACGTAGCCGTGATTCGCCATGTCATCGAGTGGTGTGAGGATACGCTTTAATAAGTGAACTTCTTGCGCGTGTGTGAGGCCAGTTTCAATCTTTCTAGGCTCTCCATCAATCATGTCGTCCTTTTGAAGCTTCTTTTGGGCATCCTGCTTCTCTTTCTCTCTGGCCTCTTTCCACTGAGCCACAGTCATACGCTTATACTGCATGACTTTGTTCTTCATTACGTTGGAATACACTGCCGGCTTTTCAATAGCGCAAGCCTGCTCCTCATCAAGAGCTCGTATGATGAGGTCTTGGTCAGATAAGAGGAGCTTTTGTTCTTGATCTTTTACAGTCTTCTTCAATTCATCGTTTAAGCGCTTGAACTCCTGGTGGACAAGTCTGAGAAGCTTCAAGCGGATTTCATGGCTAGCTGGGGAACTTTTGAGCAGTCGAGGATTGAGTGTCTCAACTTTCTTTGGTTTTGTTGGCACAGTCGTCTTCGAGCCAGAAGGGGCACTTGGTTTCGTAGTTGAGGAAGAAGTGACGGGAGCTTTCGCCATCTGGGTCGAAGGAGCGGCCTTCCTTTTCAGTGGAGGAGGAGAGATTGGACGCGTGGCGCTCTGCGGCAGGATTTGCTTCTTATGCCCTGCCGGCTGTTGCTTCGTCTGACCATCAGAGGCTACACCAGTTTGCGATGAGTTGGAAAGCTCCGTTGGCTCGACCTTTAAGCGCTTGCTTGGGCGGTCTTGGGTTGAAGGTGACGGTCTGTCATCTTTTACTGGCTCAATAACGCTGTCCTCGTCCGCCTTGGCCTTGTCCTTTTCATGCCCGAAGATGCACTGAAATGCGGTGCATCTATTGCCCGCCGGGCAGGGAATGTGTTTGAGTGAGAGGCTCATGGCGGCCTAGTGGCTGCAGCCGTGGATGAAAGGGAGAGAGGCGAGTGATGCGCGATCTCTATCTGCATAGACCAAAAGCTTATCTGCGTAGCACCTTAAAGGGGGACTGATGGGATAAGAAGCTAAGTCTCCCCACAAAGCAAGCGGTCAAGAGACAAGCCAGATGATGTTCATCAAGGTTGGGATGTTGTTGTGATGAAGGCATGGATACACGGTTCCAGGGCCTCCTGTGCTGCAGGGGAGAGCCAGGGGCGAATGCGCCCGACATTTAGGCGTGAGGCTGCCGAGCACAGGCGCAACGGGACCACTAAGGACGCTAAACAGCCAAGAGGAAGCGTCTTCAACCTTTGATGCATCAGCATAGGGTGAATAATGGGGCCCTATCAATGCAAGGGGTAGAGAAAGCAGTGATGTATATTGACGGGAAAAAATCCAAAAAGTTATTATGGATGTGCATGTATTATTATTTTTCTTCTTCTACGAGAGGCACTGTGTTTTGAGATATGGTCAGCGCAAAGTGCACTTTCTGATTCGATTCAACTCTTCGGTATCCCAGGCATCTTCATTCATAGTACCTATGGATATTCATAGTAGCTAGATATATCCATAATAGCTACGGAATTCTATCTGGTCTTTGGGCGCATTTCTTTACAAATGTGCAAAGAAATCCAGGTTCCTCAACTCCGCATGAATTCAGGAGGGATTGTCAATTATACACCATAAACTAATCACAGCGTGCGCTTGGACTTTACGGAATTAAAAGCGTTCGGCTTGCAGGGTAAGGAAAGATATAACCTCCGAGAGCCCGGAGCTGGACATATTGACATATTGACAGTAGGAAATGCTAAACATTCATGTAAATCATTAGCAGTCTCCATGTATGGCCTTATCAACTACCCACAATACTCTTCCAATTTATTATTTGCATACTGGCAACATAGAGCCTCGCAAACTGCCCTCCGCATCAATGGCTCAAGTATATACATCTTGCAATGAGGCCTTGAATTGAGTGGATATCAGCCCACCGTTAGCTCCGGTAATTACGGGCCGCGACTATGGGTTGCGGATTACGCAGACTCAATCAGGTGCCAGAATTCAACGCGGACTTTCTTATCAATTTGCCTCGGACGACATACGTAATGCGTCCCCCTTGTGAACGCCTATTTACGCCCCTTTCGCCTGCTAGTCACGATAGCCTTTCCCGCAGCAAATGTCTGCTCGCCTGGCTGGCTCGCGACTCCTAGGTGCGGCGCTCAAAATGGATTTTGCTGGCGGGAGCACAAAGGCGGATCACCTCTGCGTCCTGGTGCACGGAGTGAGTTGTTGGGACGCCTCTGGAGGTGTTTTGCGTGCCATTGAGCTGACTTGATATCGAAGCTATGGGGTAATCCGAACCACATGAACAACATTGCCAAGACGCTGCGAGCTCAGCATTCCCCGGACGAACTCTATCTTTTATTGGCCAAGCGAAACAGCGGCAGCTTCACCTATGACGGCATCGAGCTTGGTGGCGAGCGAGTCTGTGCCGAGATTATAGAAGAGCTCAAGGCAATTGAGAATAATGGTGGCAAAATCAAGAAGTTGAGTGTTGTGGGATACTCTCTCGGCGGTTTGGTATCACGATATGCGGTTGGTTTGCTGTACGCAAAGGGAATCCTGGACTCGGTTGAGTGCATGGTAGGCACAGAAAGAAGAGAGAAAGTGATGGGGACGTATTGTTGACGATTTGGAACAGAACTTTGCGACTTTTGCCTCGCCGCATCTGGGTGTAAGGACTCCCCTTAAAGGATGGCATAACCACATGTGGAATGTCCTTGGTGCGAGGACATTGTCAATGTCAGGGAGCCAACTGTTTACGATTGACAATTTCCGAGATACCAACCGCCCCCTACTGTCCGTCATGGCCGACCCCCAGTCTATTTTCATGCTGGGGCTGCAAAAATTCAGGAGACATACGTTATACAGCAACATCGTCAACGACCGAAGCGCAGTTTATTACACCACATGTATAGAGAAGACCGACCCATACAAGGAAATAGATCGAATCAAAGTCAACTTTCTCAAAGATCACGACAGTGTCCTGTTGGATGCGGCGCATCCCTTCTCTCCTCGGCCCAAAGTTCCCGCGCCGGTCACAATCTCATCCATTACCGAAACGGGTGTGCGGTGGTTAAGGGGAATCCCGTTCATGATTACGGTGTCGGTGTTAGTCCCTATAGGCGTGGTGGCCTATCTTATCAACTCGGTCTTCCAAACTATCCGAAGCACGAAGCGCATTAGGCTACATGAAGGTGGCCTGGCGGGTATCAATGTTGCCGAGTACCGAGTACCGATCCTGATCAAGGAGCTTCGTGAAGAGGTCGAGCACGTCTATGAGGCTCTAAACAATTCGCAGAACCAAGAATACTTGGCAGACGAGGATGAGGATGAAGAGAGAGGCATGAATGCCGAAGACAGGAGCATAATGGCTCGAGAGAGGAGAATGTCTATACCCACGCAGCCGACCTTGGCGCTGACACCATCCCAATTCGACATGATCCGATCACTAAACTCACTCAAATGGAGAAAATACCCCGTTTGGATTCAAAACGATAGACATACTCATGCTGCTGTCATTGTGCGTTTTGAGAAGAAGTCGTTTAACGAGGGTTGGGTGGTTCTAACACACTTTGCGGGCGAAGAGTTCCTGTTGTAAGAGAGATGGTGGCATCCTCGGAGGGGGGTTTTCGGAGCAAGCGGCTGTACTGGTGACAATTCACCGACGCGTATTTTTGGGATATGGATAATATGGGATTATACTTGTACGAAGTAGCACACACAAACTCGTAGACGGGCGGAGCGGATGCTCATTAATGATAAGTTGGCCGGCCTAGCGCAACGGGCTGCTGCAAGACCGGGAATCTGATTGGATCTCGAATATAGTGATTACAGTTGTCGATTGGCTCAGGCGGGCTTTTGCCACATTACCCGGAGACGCAAACCACTGACAAGCAACCAACGCCAGGTTTAAAGGATGTGACGGCTTCGTGACAAATGGTCTGTCATCAAGCAAACAGCTGTGGTGGGGTAGCAGGTCTTCCGCAGCTTAGCCTGGATGAACTCGAGTCACGTGAAGCTGCCGCCCCCGGATTGGACCATGCAGCATTTCCCCTCACCAGTGGCCAATCAAAACCCCGCCGACCGCGTGCTTATAACCGACAAAAAAGTTGATGCTCGTGCCACTGCCATCGCCGTCAGTCGATTCATTTCCTCTGATCAGAGGCTTTGGATTGCCTTTTCCCCCTTTGCGCTCTGTGTTTGGCTCTCCTTTTTCTGTTGTTATTCCGATTGTCCTCGTCACCAGCTGCTCGGAACATGCGGATGCCGGCTTAGCGATTGAAGGGATTATCGAGGTGCTGACAAGGGAGCGCTTGAGCCTTTGATTTCATGCATCAATCTGACGTCTTCGACCACTGAGCTTTCTGGACTCCGCAACGGCAGCACATAAAACCATACGGAATCGATCCAATTACGACTGCAACAACATTCACCATGGTTCTCACGCACTCCACCAATCACACCTACTCTCACCCTTTCCCGACCGTCACTCTCGCCTACTTCCTGCGCTACTCCTCCCCTCAGCTCAATCCTTTTGCCGCTCATGTCCTGAGCACCGACACCATCTCTAGCCATGTCGACCCGAAAACCCAACGGCTGTACACCACTCGCATCCACCTGAAGAAGAGCCGCATGCCTAGCGCAGTATACAAATTGCTGCCGGCTAGTGTATCAGGCGGCACCTCGGGCGAGAAGGCCTCATACATTCTTGAGACCAGCGTTGTGGACATCAAGGAGGGATGGATGAGGACTGAGAGTCGTAACCTCAACTTTACAGGTGTACTATCTGTGGTTGAGAAGCAGCACTTCAAGGTACCCAGCACACTTGAGGCTGTTGCTAGGAACGAGACAGATGTGAACTCTAGCGTCATGTTCAAGTCAAGACTTGGAGAGAAAATCAGAGGAAAGATTGGCCAGGCCCAGGAGAGTAGCGCCTGGCTGCCTGGATTCCTCGGTGGACTCGGCGCAAAAGGCATCCAACGCAGCATTGAGAGCCTCGCCTCCACCAAGACCATCGACCAGCTCAGCAAGAGCCGTGATGGCATGCGGCTAGTTCTCGAGCGCCTCCGTAACGGCGGTGTCATTGGAGTCATGGAAAAGCTCCGCCAAGAGCGCCAGAGACAAGCTGCGGCCCTGTAACAACACACATGTACAAAAAAAAACAAAAAAAGAAAACAAAAAACGAGGAGCGGTGTGCCGGGCTGGATGAAACCGCCGGGACGGGATGGATATTGCCCGCACGCGCAACACGCTTTCATGATAACGGACTTTGTACCCCTACATGTATATTACCACTCTTTTCTTTTCTCTTAGCCAGGCGCTGTGTGCTTCTATTTGGTTTTTTACCTCGTTCCCCGGGCGTCATTGGGATCATGGAACGGTGCAGTGGCGGCTGAATGCTGGCCTGCCGTGGACGAAAAATTCATGCGTACCAAGTCACGCAGGACGGAAATGTGTGACATCCCCTCTCTTGCATTGAGTCAAGATAGTTACGAAAAAGCAATAAAAATCTTTAAGATATGCATTTACCTTGCATCTTTAATAAGTGGCGTGATGTAATGTGTCTTGAAATGTTTTCTCTGGACCTCTACATGCTTGGCAACGACGGCATCCGTAGGGAGTATATCTAGAAAAGTTGACACACTATACTCTAATGTAAAACAAGTTTCAAACAAGGTTGATGCAGCGCGGACCATTTCGTGCTAACGTGTCGATCCGGGCGATTAACCCGGTCGGAAGGCGGATGATCTCCTAGCTTAAAAGTCTGGCGAATATCATTTCTTAGAGTTGGGGATGAGTAGCATATGAGGGACGCTTCAACGTAAACATGAATAGGTATGTATTTCTGCTTCAGTCCATTCGTCTGTATCCTGCATGACCGAGCGAGTGTGTTGTCTCCAGGATGATGAGACGGGCCTTCTTTTCTCGTATCGGCGAGCTCCTCGTGATAGATGACAGACAGGTTTGCTCTCCTCTTCAGACGTATGAAGGCCGTGTCCTCGTTTCTTCCCAAGTCTAAGACTCTTGTTATCATTTCCACGAGCGGTATGCGCAGACGGTGGGAACGAGAACGCCGGACCTATCATAATCGGGTATTTCGACGAGCATGCCTTTTCTCCCGCGTATTGTGTCTCTGGTTTTTGCTTCAACCGTGGAATTCTATTCGTGAGGTTCTTTGAGATTATCCACGTCATATGAGACACGCAACTGGCAATCAGGTGATGGATGGCATGCAAGTGAAGTGTTGAAATGCTTGTGGTATATATTGCTCGTTTCTATGTTGGATAGGACGTATATTTGCCGCGATATTAAAATTGTGTGTTTTCTCTGGCAACTGCAGATATTGACTCTATCCAACCAGATCGTTCCACATATCTAGTCTACAGCTAGAGCTTATACAACCACAATGCATCTCTCTACGCTTGTTCCTGGCATGATAGCCATGCTGTCCACTGCAATCAGCGCTCAAAATGCAAGTCTACCTACTCCTACCCTCTATAAGACAATTACTCTCCCAACCTTATCTAACAGAGAACGATATAGGTAATATTGTATAAAGGAACGTCATTCCAAGGCGATAGCTGGACATTCACGGGCGACCCCTTCGTCTGCGCAACAGTCGACAAGGCTGTGTAGGTCCTCCCTTTACAACGACCTCCCAAGACATTAAGCTGACAATGTTAAAAGATATGGCGCCGTAAACTCGGCAGCCTTGGTCTTTGATAACCCCCCTGGGGGCTTCGTGTGCCGCCTCTTCTCGTAAGATGTCTCCCCAGATGGCAATACGCCCTTTCGTATTCCTAGCTAACCACTAAACATCTCCCAAGGTCTGACAACTGTGTGCCTACAACGTGGATTACTGAGCTTGCGGTTCTTTTCCCCAATATTCCCGCTCTCTCCAACCCTGACGTTCGGTCGGTTCAGTGCAATGTTTACAACGGCTGGGCATGATACCATAATATTTGGGATTCACAAGCCAGCACTCTAGGAATTGCCTTGTCGTTCTGTTTAGGTGCGCTGCGCTCTGGGTGGGCGTGAGCTTAATCTACAAACGAGCTTCCACCATTGATGTTTTAAATCATATACGAATCTCTGCTTGTTCTGCAGTGCTATTAAATAAATTTCTAAATTCAAGACCATTGCCTGGTTGTGCGGTCTACTAACCCACCAAGTATTTATCCGAAAAATGCTGTGTATATCTAGACGTATTCTAGGCATATTAAATTGCTTGTATGTAATCCACGTATCCCCGAGGGATAGCAGAGTGTTGGGTATCAAATCCCGCCATTTCCATCTACTCCGATTGTCATTCAAAAAAATCGTAATCTGCCCACGGCTCTTCCCCCCCTTTTTTTCACTCGCCCGTCACCTCTTGCAGAAAGTTCTTGGCGAAGCGAGAGCACTGCTCAAAAGCCTTGTCGAAGCCATCCTGGCCGCCGTAATAGGGGTCGCTAACCACTTCTGGCTTTTTCGTGCCGCTGAATTCTCCATAGAGCATCACCTTGGCCTTGGAGTCCTTGTTCTCGCGCTTGAGACGTTCGAGATCTGAGAGGTTGGAGAGGTCCATGGCGAAGATGTAATCGAACTTTTCAAAGTCGCTTCTCGTAATCTGGACGCGATGATCTGTTAGCTATACGGCCGCATGATTCCAACATTTCAAAGGGTTTGTAATTGGAAAAAAAAAAAGAAAAAAAAAAAAAGAAGGGCCGGACTTACGCGGCGCGCATCATGATCGTAGTCGAAAATGTCGTGATTCTCTAGCGTTTCCAGTGTTCGGGAATCCGGCGGGTCGCCTGCATGATACGCAGCTATGTCCCAATCGTCAGCGTCTTGCCCAACAGCTCGTGTCACTTCCCCGTTGGCCGACATTGCCGCTACTAACCCGTTCCGCAAGAATCAATGTCTGCAATCTTGTCCCTATACTGCGGCTGCTTCGCCATGTCTCGAAAGATGCCTTCGGCCATTGTCGACCGGCAAATGTTGCCCAAGCATACGAACAGGACCGACACGGGCTGGCCCGGCATGTTGGGATGTCTCTTCGCCTGCTGCGCCGCGGCAAAGGACGCCGTTCGGTTCGGCCGTACGGGAAACATTTGCACGCTCTGGCCGTCGACGCTCGATATCGTATACAGACGAGGCAAAATGGAAAGGAAAGGGGGCCGTTTTTGCGAGAGTGTAGTTGTAAAGGGCAGGTTGAGCTTGGCCCGTCAATCGGGCTTCTTAATAATATAAACCGTCTACTCCGTACATGGAATAATAATAACCCCACACTACAGAAGGAAAGGCGCTGGCGAGCGGCGGGTTAATTACCGAGTATTACCCTGCGCCTGTGATTGCGTCAATGCACCTGCTTCTCCCCTTTCTCTCGATGATTCCCAATCGTCGGCTCAGCCCTGGATGGCGGAGAGATGATGACGGGCTTATTTATAGGGACAAGCTACAGGTATGGCTGCGGTTTGGCCCTTGTCTCAGAGCCAGGGAGATGCGATAGCGATATGCCGGTCTGGGATGCGGGTCTCGGGAGTGGCTGCAGTTGTTCGAATAGGCCAGCCTTGGTAAGTAACTAACTAACTGACAAGGACAAGGGCAATGCAGACATGTCTCTTGTGCCAAAGCGTGCATAAAGCCCGTGAATCTTTCAACATAGAGTCCTTGTACTATTCGAACATGTATAGGTAAGCTGCCAAGAATCCAAGATGTCGCATCTAATCGCATCGCTGGATGGGGGCCTAGAGCGGCTAATACTCGCGTGCAACAATATACTTTTTTTTTTCTTCATACTGACCGCCGTTGCCGCTCGTTTCGGCCCACTCCGCCGCGCCCCGTATATGACAATGCGGCTGTTAGCCACCGAGGTTCTGGACTGCTGATGCACAAGCCAAAGACGGAGAGATTTTGCTATAGAAGACGCCACGATGGGACGCTGGAGCAAGTTAGATTTGGTTCCGTCTGACGAATAGTCCTTTGCCTCTCCTTCTGTTCCGCTCTCATGCTACGTTTTGTACCTAGGCCCCACGGCTGGCTTATCTGGAGGGTTCTATCGAGCATGCTGAAAGCATGTGACGCTCCCCCTCCACACGATGTTGATATACACACGGACCGGGACTTGTAGGTGCAGCATCTTTGAGCATGATGATGGATATTTTGCAGAGAAGACTATTGTATCAAGTACTACTCCATACCTGTAGTATAAACCCCCCCCAGCTCAGCCTTCAAACATGCCAAGTCCCAAGGGGCCGCTGCTTCGCTGTATATCGGACTTGATTGCGCGCGGTTAGTGCCTCCGGAAACTCCAATCACATCTTGGGGTAAGATGCGATTGGCTGCCCGCCCACCTCGCTCAGCCCAGCGGCGGAGGCCAAAGAGAATCGAGCGAGTTGGTTTCTTCGTCGTCGTATCCACAGCGCTAGTGAGCTGATGTTCTTTGGACGCTGCCATAGGTCTCTGTGGTACGGAGCAGCCAACCACGTCTCGTCCCGTCAACCAGTCTGCCAAATGGAGTAGTTTCTTCAGACACACTTTTGGCGGCTGCATTGGCCGCGTCTCCCTTGATCACGCCGCAGCTCGTTGCTCTTTCTCCTGATTTTATTTTTCTTCTCCTTCTTCTTCTTCTCTCTTCCATTTCACGTTTCTTTGTATTCATACAAGAGACTGAGCGTCTCTCTTTGTTTGCGCCGTGCTACCAAGTACACGCCCCTCTCTTAGTGCCCGCTTGCTGAGGCCCGCATCTGCTGTTTCAGCGCATCTCTTTTTTTTTTCTTTGTCTCGCGGTCTATCGCTTCGCTGTCGCGCGAACGAGCGAGCCTGAGCTACAGCACTGTACAGCCCCCTAGAGCACCAAACCCACAGCGGCTCAGCAGAAACATAAACCCCTCTCCCCCACACCCACCTTGAGAAATCGAAAGCCAGTTCACGCAACAACACGCAGAGCGCAGCCATGGCGGATCTCCAAGGACGAAAGGTATTCAAGGTCTTCAACCAGGACTTTGTGGTTGACGAGCGCTACACCGTCACCAAGGAGCTCGGCCAGGGAGCTTACGGCATCGTCTGGTGAGTTTTCAGCTTGGCAGAAGGGCGCTATTCGAGTCATACACGCCTCCCTCAAGGCCCTTTTTTTGCACCCCGCTTGCCGGCCATTTTGAACCCCCCCCGCCGCCATGATGGGACACATTTTGCTAACCACCAGCTCCCCCATTGGGAGCGGCAACACAATAGTGCTGCGGTAAACAACCAGACGAACGAAGGCGTGGCCATCAAGAAGGTCACCAATGTCTTCAGCAAGAAGATTCTCGCCAAGCGCGCCCTGCGCGAGATCAAGCTGCTGCAGCACTTCCGCGGCCATCGCAACGTGAGTGACAACCACAACCCCCGACCCAATGCGGTGCAGCCATGTACCCTGAAACCCCAAGAGCGTGGCTAGGGATGAAGCGTTGTACACAGTAACTGACTTGTATCGACTGTCTAGATCACATGTCTCTATGACATGGACATTCCGCGGCCGGATAACTTCAACGAGACGTACCTCTACGAAGGTCAGTATTGCCGAGAGCGCTCCCCAAGGCTGCATCCCCAGCATGGCTCATAAACCACCACGAAGCTAACGTTTGCACGCAGAGCTGATGGAGTGCGATTTGGCCGCCATCATCCGTTCCGGCCAGCCTCTAACAGACGCCCACTTCCAGTCCTTCATCTACCAGATCCTTTGCGGTCTCAAGTATATCCACTCCGCCAACGTCCTCCACCGAGATCTGAAGCCCGGCAATTTGCTTGTAAACGCCGACTGCGAGCTGAAGATTTGTGATTTCGGTCTTGCCCGTGGCTTCTCTGTCGACCCCGAGGAGAATGCCGGATACATGACCGAGTATGTTGCCACGAGATGGTACCGTGCGCCAGAGATTATGTTGAGCTTCCAGAGCTACACGAAAGCTAGTACGTTACCAATTAGAGTGCCTGAGGGCTCCCGTTGCGAGTTTACAAGCTCTGACAATAATCACAGTTGATGTATGGTCTGTTGGCTGCATTCTTGCCGAGCTCTTGGGCGGCAGGCCGTTCTTCAAGGGCCGAGACTATGTCGACCAACTTAACCAGATTCTGCACATTCTCGGAACACCAAACGAAGAAACACTCCGCCGTATCGGATCTCCCCGTGCCCAGGAATACGTCCGCAACCTGCCATTCATGCCCAAGAAGCCCTTCCCATCACTGTTCCCTGATGCCAACCCCGACGCCCTCGACCTTCTCGACAAGATGCTTGCCTTTGACCCTTCGCAGCGTATCAGCGTCGAACAGGCGCTTGAGCACCCATATCTCCACATCTGGCATGATGCGTCTGATGAGCCGGATTGCCCCACAACGTTCAACTTCGACTTTGAAGTCGTTGAAGATGTGGGTGAAATGCGAAAGATGATTCTGGATGAAGTGCTGCGCTTCCGACAACTTGTACGCACAGCTCCTACAGCTGGCAACCAAGGTGCAGCCCAGCAGATTCAAGTCCCGATGCCACAAGCTGGTGGCCAATGGACGGCAGAGGACCCGCGACCACAGGAATACATGGGACATCCCAACGGGCTTGAGCAGGATCTACAGGCAGGCATGGATATTAGGAGGTAAATGCACAGCGGCATGAAAAGCGGCTAGAATTGCCTGCCTATTGGTGCGCCTTTGACTTTTGTGTTGAAAGCAAAGAGTTTTACGGAAGTGTATGCTACATGGTGAACACCCTTGATGATTACATGGAGAAAGAGAGAGGAGGAAATAAAACAAAAGGAGTTATCATACTAGGAAGACGGTTTCCCGACGTTGGAAATGGCATTATTAAGAAACGGAGATTGCGCACGTTGGGATGAAGCAAAACTACGATGAATGCTGGATACAATACACTCTACATAGCGCATCCGAGTATAATTTTTCTGATTGATAAAGATGTCTTCTCTGCACTCCTGGTTCCTTATGCTGGCCGTTGTTCTCCCTGTTTCTCGATTTGGTGCTGATAATCGACCGAGGCTGACTATGTGTCACAACGCCTTGCAACGTTGCGACACAAATCCTGTACTCTAGCTGTAAACCCAATCGCAAACTGGAAAAGTCAATCAAACCCCCTAGTGTAAAACGCGACTTAGAGGTATGACGGAGGAGATGCGTGAGAATTAAGCTTGGCCTTGTGGCGTCGCGATATAAGATTGCCATTACTCGAAAGGACTGTGAGATTTTAAAGCGATAACGTGGGGGGGGGGGGAGCAAGGAAGCTCTTTACGGAGCACTTGCTACGAATCGGCGAATCAACATGGCCTGTTGGTGGGTTAGGTAGCATTATTCACCCATTATGCAATGCCATATATTTTTGGACTCTCTTTTTTTTTTCTTCTTGAAATATTCTTTCAACGGTGTAAGTTTATTTGTAAAGACGAGTTAAGAATATCCTTTATCCCTCCTCCCTAGTAATAATAAAAAGGTCTATACAATGCAAAACTCCCAAACAGCCAGAACTATGCAAGTGTGAAAAAAAAAGAGAAATAAAGAAGAATGAATAACCGATGTACATTTGCCTGCCTGCCTGCCTAAAAAACGTTCTTATTGGTACCCAAATTGTATATCCTCCCGTTTAGCCAATAAGAAAACCCGAAATTATGTCGTTGTGAACCGGAAGAAGAGATTGAAGTAAAACCGTCTTTTTTATATCCGTTTCCAACTCCTCTCATCTAAGCTCCGTAGAGTAGGAAAACTGAAAAAAAGAAACGTAAAAAAAAAGGGAGAATTAATAAAGGAAATGAAAAAAGGCCACAGCTCCAATTTAGTTGGTCTTGGGGCCGTAGAACCAGTAATGGGCGGCATAGCTGGTGCTGTCCTGGCCAGCAGCCCTGGAGCAGCCGTGGGAGTTTCCGCCAGCCGTCTCGACGCGGTAGACGAGGGTCGCGCCGCGGGAGTTTGGCTTTGCGTCGAGGGCGAGCCAGGGGACAGCGCCGGTGCCCATTGGGCCGGGGTCGGAGCTGCCCGGGGCGGGGACGGCAGCCTTCTTGGAGGCGACGACGTTGAAGCTGCCACGCTTGAGGATGAAGGTTGGGGCGCCGTCGGTGTTGAAGAAGTGGTGGCCGATGAAGGGGAGCTTGCCGTACTCGCCGAGATCCAGAGGAGCGGCGCGGGTGAAGGGCCGGGTGAGAGAGGCGCCGGGAGACGAGATGTCGACACGGCCCTCGATGGAGTCGTTGAAGCGCAGCGGGATGGCGTGGTGGTTGATGGCAAAGGCGGGCAGCTGGTTGAACTTTTCGATGGTGAGCGAGTTGGGGCCGGACTCGGGATACAGCAGGCTGATGTCGTAGAACATGGCCAGGGCGCCGGTGGCGACGGCGTCGGCGCCAACGGAGGCGCAGGTGTAGTTCTGGATACCAAGGCCGAGGGCGATGAGCTTGAGCTCAAGGCCTTCAGGCACCGGAGGGAGTTCGGCGGCTGAATGGCACAAAGTTAGCATCATCTTCTTCTTTTTCCGCTGCTCTCGGCAAAATAGACGTAGGATCATATGTGTAAGCACTTACCACCGCCGGTTAAGGGCAGAGGAGGATCGGCCATCGGAGCACGGCAGCTGATGTCCCTCTTGGCAGCAGCAACGGGGGAGCCAAGAGCCAGAGCCGCGGAGGCCAGCACAAAAAGAGATTGACCAAGCATTTTCAATAGTAATATATTAGGTTGTTGTTGTTCGAAAAAGGGCGGAGTGTAGAGGGGGAATAAAAGGTATTATAAAGTAGAGAGCCTTGGGAAAGATGCTGAGCTGAATCCGGAATGCCAGCCAAAAGCCCAAAGCTGGGGAAGCTTGGGATAGTTATAAGCAAGCAAAGAGACCCCCCCATGCGGACCATACGCTAAAAAGGTCGACGAGAATAGAAATAGAAATCGACTAAGAGCCAGCGGAGGGTGTGGTCGAGCAGCATGGCCGGCCGGATGCCAGGGTATCCGCTTGGGCGCTTAGAGCGGCGGGTTGCAGTAGTGCGGTCCGTGGTAATAATTTTCCTCGCGATGAATTTACAGCGCCATTGCGAGATCCTGGCTTATTCTGGCTTTCTGTGAATATGATGCTTGTTTTGGTTTTTGGATCATGGGATGGAAGAGGCCGTCTGAGTTGTTCGGCTTGGGACAAAGAAAGCAGCAGCCGTGATTTTGCCATGTGAAGCCTGGTTGGGCTGAGTCGAGTTGGTGTGAGATGAGATTGTGGGCATTGCCGGGAAATCGGATCCAGCTCTCTCTCTCTGTGCAAACCAAAAAAAGCCCCCCCCGGTCGCCCTTCTTTGCAGGACCATGCAAGTAAGGACCAGGATCTGGGTAGTAGCAAGAGGGAGGTAAAAAAAAAAGAAGTGGTGTGGCTGGATGGGTTCACGGTATTACGGAGCGCACTTTTGGGGGGAATTTTTTTTTGTTATTGCGCGCTCTCGGCTGGCTGCATCCGGATCAACAGACCCCAGTACGAATCCCACTCAGCCAATGTTTGAGGCGCCAGCCATTGAAGATTGCGATGAGACCAGATGCGGGTACGTGCAGCTTGCATTTTTCATTATTTGTCGTACGACCGGTGTATCGCCGTCCTGAGCCGAGTACAGAGATACTCTTGGTGGCACTCGATATTAATGAGGGCTACATTACCAAGAATCTTGGCGGCGGCAAAAACACTGCATCGCGGCCTGTAATTCCATAGAGAGGTCCATCTAGACCACGTAATGCTCCCCCCGTTGCTTCTGTTCTGCCGCGGCAGCCAGCTTTACAGCATCAGGCAATTAACAACCTCCTCAGCGGCAACTCACATGCCCACGGCTTTGTCACTACCCGTTGGCCACTCTGGTATATTTAGGATGACTATTTTGATTTTGGTGCCAAACCGATGCGTTTGCTGTCATGGGAGAGGGTCGCCGAGGCGGGCATCCAGTCTTCCGGGACGCTTTTTCTCCGCCAACAGTGGCTCTAGCTATGAAAATAGAATGCTGACTGAGAATGTTGCTGGCTTGAGTGGCTAAACAGATAGTTGCTTGTTAGCCGGTTATGGCCACGAAAAAGGAGAGAATCCTCTTCGTCATTTCCTAATCCGCTCTCTCTCTATTGTCCACACTGCCGAAAACGGTGCGCAATGCCCATCTTTTGTCTCAATACTCCGAATCTCGTGCATGCATCGCGAGGACCACAACTAGAACAAAACATTCCCAAGCCCCAGCGAAAAACAATAGAACCCCTGTTTAGTCGCGCTTGGAGGGTGCAGGGCTTAGCATGGCCATTGGCCGCTTAGCGACAGGGCAGACCTTTGTTCGTTTGCTGGCCTAGTCTCAAAGGCGCAAGGCTGGCGAGCCGGCTGATTCCAAAACGCCATGGCGCGGGTGAGACAGGCAACGGAAAGCTTGATACCCGCGGCACTGCCACATGGCCTTGGGAACGGGTTTGGCTGGCTGAGCTTGGTAAATGGCTATGTTGTCTCTCTGCTTGGTTGGGAGTTGTTGTGTCATGCGAGATTCGCTATTGGTGGTTCACAATGCTAATGGAGCGCATATACTTGGTACACTTATGGTATACGCATCCGTACGTGTATGTTATGGTAGTACTAATCTATTTTATGTCTTTTTATGTCTTCCTTGGGTCTACTCTACATGCAATGATACCTACATAAATTACATGACTCGAAACTATCAATCTAATGCCACGGCAAACAAACAAACAGCAATCTTCTCACGCATCACCCCCCAACCGATCAAATACCACTCTATTCCGCACGCAGACTCGCATGTGTATTATCCAGAACTTGCTTCTCATCCAATCTCCACATGGACCTTTTGGCGATCATGCCTGACAGCCGTCCCACACGCCCGCTATTTTTAGACGCACCGCGAAATGCTAGCATGGCTTACAAACCTCCTAGTCGTGGTCCACCTGTCAGCGGACGGTCTCTTGAGCCGGTGAGATTAACGAAGAACAAGTACGGAGTAGCGGGATAAAAGGAAATTGCGTGTTGGCTAATGAAGATGTTGCTCCATACGGCAATTGCTGGTTCATTCGCAGGCATATTTTCCGGTACGGAGGAGCTTCGTGCATGATCTGTATAGACTCAATCTCTGTTGCAAATCTTTGGTGGTTGTGGTGGGGTTGCTAAATCTTGTGCATAGTCTATACACGCACCAGTTTGAGGTTAGTGTATCCTTAAGGGTCTCATCCTTCCATCCTTCAACTACTTGAGTAAGTGTGTATATGTAATCCCCATTTAATTGGACAGCTCTGTCTTTGATCTTGTATATTGAATCCTATTGAATCCTTTCCATTCTCTTCATGCTGAACTGCGATTTGGCCACGTTGGCACCATATCGCAGTTTGCCTCATGGTGACAGACTAGGTCTATTGGTGGCGCATAATGATCAGTTCGGACCAGCGAAGGAATGACGTGTGACCATGTCCTAAGTATATCAGATTGTATCCTCATCACTGAACTGAAATTTTCTTGGAAATTTCGAAACCGGGTGTTTGTTGTCTGCTGAGCCACGCGGCCAACCACTGAGGATTGCAAATCTGCCTTGGACAAGCACCGCTACAGGTCTGAAACCTGTTGGCGGCTACATCGCTATTGAGGCACCAACAATGATTCTAGCCGCTCCTTGGGCTGAATAATGTTCATCTAGACACAAAAATAGCCTTACAACCAGATTGGAAACTCTCTGTTGGATTCCAAGGGCAAAGTGCGTTGGCCGAC
Source organism: Trichoderma brevicompactum (assembly GCA_003012085.1). Lineage (NCBI taxonomy): Eukaryota > Fungi > Ascomycota > Sordariomycetes > Hypocreales > Hypocreaceae > Trichoderma > Trichoderma brevicompactum. Next base: position 80,694 of record PXNZ01000396.1, on the reverse strand, counting down.
TCCTGTGTTGGTCGGTTGCGGATTGAAACGACGAGTTTTGTAAACTAGCACAACTTCGCCACCGACACTCTGTCACCACTGCCTAGGTATTTAACCAATGCACCTGTATTATTCAAGCCTCATGGTAGTAGTGGATACGATAGGTTATAACAAAGATGATTTAGGATGAACGAGTGCTCCATGTCGAGGACTGGTGTCGGCTGTAATGTGTATAACCCATTTTTGACCGCTTGTGGCTTTGCACCCCTAGTAGAGATGTATCCTCAAAGTGCTGTTACAAGCGTCACTAAGCACATAAGAGCCGGCCCCATCCTACCTATACTTTGTACTACTCTTTCGGGTTTGCGAGCGATGATACAATAAATAGGTACCTGGTAGTTAGCTTAATCTTTTCCGTAGTAGTGCATTAGAGTAATTACAAACCGTGAAATTCATCTCCACGACTATTTCCCTTATGGGAACGATTTCCGTTAACCTAACAGAGGATGAAAGTCTACCATCCCTAGTACCCATATGATTGAAGACTGTCTCCTTACTTTATATATGTATATATATACCTTATAGCTAGCTAGTCTCGGCTACTGAAAAAGTGTTATTGACTATACCATAGTTAACCCCAGTTTGAGAGCCTCTATTTTGATTTCCAAACTGGATGTTCACTCCTGGTTGAGTACTTTGAGCATCTGCAACTGCGGTTCGAATCCCCGATAGGAGATCTTCGAGTAAACTGCGCGATCCGCTTAGAGCGGTCTGCTCTACCGCTACTTGACTAATTGCATCAGTGCGGTCGGCCTCCGTCTCACTCTGGTCCTGTTTCGCCAGAACAAGTGCTCCCAATTTAGTGTTCATCTCAGCCAGTTGATTGTGTATTGTTTCAATCGCACTCGTAACTTCAGTTTCCTTCTTTGATATGGTTGTCACCATCTCTACGGTTATGCCCGTTTGCTGCAAGGAACTATGTCTATTCATCGTTAGTGCTTTCCTCTTGTGTAGTTGGAAGCAATCAGCTCACAGGGACGCCATGGTGACAACGGAGGTAAGATCGATCTTGCAGCTCTGCAGTTGCTCCGACATTGACTTTATCTGGCCTTGTTTGAAGAAGCCAACCATTGCCTGATCCCGCCAAGATAGCTTTCCGTCATCACTACGCCGAGTCCAGCGGCCGAGGGATGCCCTAAATTTATCACATGAGTCTGAGCATAGACTTATTGTAGACTTCAATTGAGGAACTATGGTGTCGCCTAGAGACTTCCACTGTTGGTCTGATATGGCCTGTAGAGATGCTAAGGAATTGTCAATGGTAAGAAGGTCCTCCCTCATTGATTTGATAACATTGGGTGCGTCGCGAATCATTTGGATATCGCGTATTAAAAGCCGCACGCCATGCAGCGCAGGCGTAACAACGCCTATTACACTAGCTGCAATGCTTAACGGATCCATTATTCAGTTTGGTTATTAAAAGAAAAATCTATCTGGGTTAAAATTAGTCTCATCGAAGAAGCAGCGGTAGCCTAATGCATCTCTTCTGGTTGCATCACGTGCAGCCTGCAGCCTTGGAGTCGCATCCTTCTAGTATAGACTCATTCCGCATCTTACGTCTCGCATACAGACTAAAGCTCGTCAAGCGATTGCTAACTTCTTTGTTGCCAATGGCACAGCCTCCTAATGTTTCTTTTGGAGCCCAGAACCACGGCTCCCAAGTGGGTGTGAATTATGGGATAATGAATATTGACTTCCACTCCTCCACCCATGGTAAGGTTAATGCCTTTTTAGGCCGAGCCAGGCTAAATGTCTACAGAACAACCAGAAACTCCGCCAAAACCTTTTCCATCAATACCGTTTCGCCGCGACCCGGATTTTGTCCAACGTGGAGACATCCTCGACCAGATCGACAGATGTTGTTCGGAGCCTGCCGGCCGGGTGGCTCTCTTAGGCCTTGGTGGCGTCGGTAAATCGCAGCTAGCTATCGAGTTCGCCCATAGGATCGCTGAGGCACGTACCGATGTATGGGTATTCTGGATCCATGGATCCACGCAGGCGCGTGTCGAGGAAGATTTCAGGAAGATTGCCGATATCGTGAAAGTGGCTGGGCGAATGCAGCCCAAGGCCAATATCCCACTTCTTGTGCAGAACTGGCTATCCAATGAAGGAAATGGCAGATGGATAATAGTCCTTGATAGTGCCGACAATGGCGAGGTGCTCTATAGCGCAGATGGGACTGGCTGTGACCAGCGGCCATTAGCGACATATCTGCCACAGAGTCGAAACGGGTCTATCGTCGTGACGACACGCAGCAGAGACGTAGCTTACAAACTAACCGGGAGCAACAAGAGCATAATTGAAGTTGGCCCAATGGCACAGACAGATGCCCTGATTCTCTTGGAGAATAAGTTGGGATCAATAGCAGACTTCGACAAGGCGAACAATCTCATCAAGACGCTTGACTATATTCCGTTAGCCATCAGCCAGGCGGCGGCTTACATACATGCGAGGGCACCGCGGAGCTCAATCGAAAAGTACCTAGCCGAATTGCAAGAGGGCGATCGTAGGATGATCAAGCTCTTGGAGCATGATGCTGGCGACATGCGGCGGGATGGGATAGCGTCAGATGCAGTCCTATTAACATGGCAAATCTCCTTTTCCTACATCCGTTCTCGGAGGTCTTCTGCGGCAGATCTTCTCTCGTTTATGAGCTTCTTTGATCGCCAAGGCATTCCAGAGTGGGTGCTCAACCCTGCAAGAAACATTATATATATCACAGTACGGCGCAGTCACTCAGATGAGGCTGGAAACTCTGAGGGTAGCGACAACTACCCCAATAGCGATCTACATAGCGAGAGTAGCAGCGATAGCGAGAGTGGCAGCAATAGCGAGCGTAGCAGCAATACTAATGGCGGATTTGAAGAGGATATTCTAATGCTGAGGAACTTTTGCCTTATTAGTGTAAATGAGGAGGGGGATAAGTTTGGGATGCATCGACTCGTACAACTATCAATAAAGGCTTGGCTAAAAAGTTTTAAGCAGCAGGATATTGTTAAGCAGAAGTATATTGAGCGGATGGCAGCGTCATTCCCAATGGAAGACTACGAGAACTGGGCAACTTGCCGGGAACTTTTTTCACATATCCAGATGGCCGTCGATTACAAACCGGATGAGGAAAGACTAGAAGAATGGGCGACTCTCTGTTATAATGGGGCAAAGTATGCGTGGTCACAGGGGAGATATGACATTGCAGAGCGAATGGCAGGCAAGTCCTGGAAGGCGCGTGAGAAGAAGCTAGGAAAGGATAATGAGTTAACTCTAGAAAGCATGGCACTATTGGCATTAGTATTATCGAACAAGGGCCTGTGGGATGAAGCTGAGAAGTTGCAGGTGCAAGTGATGGAGACTCGCAAGATCATTTGTGGAGTCGAACATCCAGATATCTTGGCAAGCATGGGCAATCTTGCAGCAACATATTGGCAACAAGGGCGGTGGGAAGAAGCCGAAAAGCTGCAGGTGCAAGCGGTGGAGATAAGCAAGATTAAGCTTGGACAAGTCGACCATCTGAGCACACTTATATTGCTGGGGAATCTTGCATACATGTATCGGAACCAAGGGCGATGGGAGGAAGCCGAGAAGCTGGATTTGCAGGTGCTGGAGACTCGGAAAATTAAGCTTGGAGCCGAACATCCAGATACCTTGATAAGCATGGCCAACCTTGCAGCAACATATGCAGATCAAGGCCAGTGGAAAGAAGCCGAAAAGCTAGAAGTGCAAGTGATGGAGACTCGCAAGATCGTGCTCGGGGAAGATCATCCAGCCACACTTACGATCATGGATAGCCTTGCGTTAACATATTTTCATCAAGGCCAGTGGGAAGAAGCCGAAAAGCTGCAGGTGCAAGTGACGGAGGCTCGCAAGGTTAGGCTTGGGGCTAATCATCCAGATACACTTACAAGTATAAGTAAGCTCGCAGCAACATATAGGATTCAAGGCCGGTGGGAAGAAGCCGAAAAGCTGCAGACACAAGTGATAGAGGCTCGCAAGATCAAGCTTGGGGAAGATCATCCACATACGCTTGCAAGCATGAGTGACATTGCATCCACATATTTCATTCAAGGCCGATGGGAAGAAGCCGAAAAGCTGCAGGTGCGAGTGATGGAGATTCGCAAGATCAAGCTTGGAGCTGATCATCCATATACCCTTTTAAGCATGAGTGACATTGCGTCTACATATAGGAGTCAAGGGCGGTGGGAAGAAGCTGAGAAGCTAAATATACAAGTCATGGAGACTCGCAAAATCAAGCTTGGAGCCGACCATCCGGATACCTTGATAAGCATATCCAATCTTGCAACCACCTATCTAACTCAAGGGCGATGGGAAGAGGCTGAGAAGCTAAATATACAAGCAATGGAAATAAGCAAGATTAAGCTTGGAACCGACCATCGAGATACCTTGTTAATCGAAGCCAATGTTGCAACAACATACTGCCATCAAGGACGGTTGGAAGAAGCTGAGAAGCTATATATACATGTAATAACAATAAACAAGACCATGCTTGGAGCCGACCATACGGATACCTTGATAAACATGAGCAGTCTTGCATCTACATATATGGATCAAGGGCGGTGGGAAGAAGCTGAGGAGTTGTGTGTGCAAGTAATGGAGACTCGCAAGATCAAGCTTGGAGCTGACCATCCAGATACCTTAAGAAGCATGAGTGAACTCGCAGTCACTTGGAAGAGCCAAGGTCGACATGAAAATGCACTAGCATTAATGAAAGACTGTCTCCAGGCTCGCCAGCGAATTCTCGGCCGGGGGCACCCTGATACTTTGAGATCTTTGAGGGTAGTGGAGGATTGGAGTTGGAATATTAGTTCAAATCAAGCCCATGATGACTGTGAGAATTAATTATAGAGGAATACAAATGAGGCAGTGGGAGAGCTCTCATATATCTATATCTGTCACGAGCACTGACATAACTTGGGATTGGCTGAGTCAGCTGGACATTTTCTGAATAGCTTCGCGGCTAAATAGATGAGAGAATTATTAGCCAACGACTCGCCTCATAGCCATTACAATCGAGTTATGCTATATGGTAATCTCGTGAGTAAATACGGCTGCAACCGTCACTCAAATCAACCCGAAGTAGGGTAAGTGAAAAAGGCTAAGGATCTAGATCCCCGGTTAACAATCCACTGCTTCCTATAGACTAAGCATAAAAATTGAGGTAGAGTGGTTGATACTAGGCATTGAAGAAGATAAATGCGTTAGAGGTAGCTTGGGAGAAGTCGTTAGTGAATGGCTTTGAAGCTAGCTTCTCGAAGGATTGACGGATTTCCATTTAGATGTCCTGCAGTACAGCACCTGATCAATTTTCTACATTAATTATACAGCTAATGGCATAAAACAGCCAAACAGCACATCAACATTATTACATGTTAATTGTGAAAAAAGTACTAAGTAATATGGCAATTATTTGGGCCGTGAAATATAAATGCCAAGGAATAGAAGAAAAAGTGGTGGTGCTGAGGGTGGTCAAAGCTCAAGCTCCAGCCGCCCCCACTAAACCATCCAAGACGCCTATTCGCGATCCGCAACTCGAGCATCAACTTCCACCACCAGCTTGCAAACGCATCCTTCCAGCCAAAATGTCGCGCCGCCCAGCAAAAGGAGATTATATCGAAACTGTAAGGAAATACAGCCCTTTCATCATGCCTCCGCCTGATGCGGCATCTGCTAACGAATTGCCCGTCTTCAGGACACCGGCAACAAGGTCGCCCGTAAGGCCGTCCTAGTCGGCACGCAGAACATCATGCTCGGCGGCAAGACGGTCATCCAGCCCGAGGTCATGATCCGAGGAGATCTCGTCCGCACAGCACAGCCACCGCCGCCGTCGTCCGGGGGAAACGCCGCTCCGCCCAACACTACCGCCGTTGCCATCGGCCGATATTGCTTCCTCTCCCGCGCCGTGCTGCTTCGACCGCCTGGGCGCATCTACAAGGGAATATTTACGTACATGCCGCTCAGGATTGGTGACCACGTGTTTATTGGGCAGGGAACAGTTGTCCAGGCAGCGAGTATAGGCAACCACGTGTATATTGGAAAGGGCTGCGTGATCAATGAGTTTGCCATCATCAAGGACTACGTCAAGGTCTTGGACGGGACGATTGTTCCGGCGAATATGGTCATTCCGAGCTTTTCAATAGTAGCTGGCCAGCCGGGGCGTGTGGTGGGAGAGCTTCCTGATGGAGCGCACGAGGAGTTTGAATTGAGGGATCTCTATAAAACTGTCGGCAACAATCCACAACCAGCTGCGGCTTGAGGCAGCTATCCGGTTATGAACACCAGCTTTTTGAGCAACGGCTGGTCAAGTCATCTCCATGGATATCCCCAGAGATCAAGCAAGTTGAATGGCGATTCAGATATAACGCAATAGTGATGCAGCCCGCATGGTTCTCAGGCTACGGCTAAACAGCACGCGGCCTTCCCATCCCAATCGCTGGGGCTAATCTAACGGCCAGCGACTCAATCATTTCGGCTCTCGGAACTGTTAGAGTATCGGGTGGGCTTCGAGAAACGACTAACCCTGGTCTAACACTGGGAGTATTACGAGAGCAACCGCAGAGGATACTTAAAACGGCACGATGCACTAGTGGAATACGAACAAAGTGTTTGGGAAATGCAACAAAACGTTTCGAGATGTGGCACATCTGCATCGGATATTACAAATAAATGCACATCTCACTCGTTCTTATTACCTGATGCATCCGTTTTCGCGGAGTTCGGCACAACAATTATTCGGGTAGTCTACCCTTACGCTCTGAATAGTTCTTATTGACGGAAGGTCCCGCCGGCATTTCCGGGGCTTTCATTCCAACGTGGTCGGCATTTTATTGGGTCTGAGAAGTTAGGTCTCTCAAAGTCGAGGCCTATTGTGCATTGATTAGTATGAGAAGCCTCATTTTTTGAAGTCGGCATTATAATACACCGCTTCCTTTGTGCTAATCTTTTTGAGGGACAACCCATATTGCCGGGTCCTCATAAGCGGTCTCGGAGGGCTAGTTGACTGAGATGGAGTAGTATCCTGAAAAGAGCAATGCCAGAGATCATTTATCAGCATCCAGGGGCTACTATTTCCTAAAGGGTTCTAGGGATATCACCTGGCGTAAGCAGGGGGAAATTCCATTTTGTCAGCAAGGGGACGTTTTTGGGGTGTCTATCCCTCGAAGTTGCATAGTTCTCCTGGTTTCCGGCCACCGGACTATCCATTGCCGATGATACTATTAACGACTTATTGTCAGATCAAGGACTGCGGTGGAGGTGTTGTGGTGATTCAGTGATTGAGAATCAGTTTTACAATTAAAAGTCATGTTATGAAACCTATCAAGACGTGAGCAAGCATATTTTGGTTTCATACACAAGATAGTCAATTATTAATAACTCCATATGCCACAAATTCGAAGCAAACTCTTCTTCCCAAGTGAACCACATTTTAACATTACCATCTCCGTATTTCCTCCGAATCTAATACCTTGGCAGAAAAGCAACGAGAATAATATATATACATAGAAATAGGTGTGTGCATGGTAGATGGGGTATCTCAACTTCAACATGATAGGCCATTCTATTTACATCCCAATTCCGAGTTCCAGCTCACTCATCGGGAGATTTTGTTGCTCTTTCTCTCTGTTTCTCTCTTACAAAGAAATGTAAAATCAATATCGTTCAAATCAATGTAAAGCTGCATCTCCAGAACTCCTGATAACGTGCTCGCTCGGTTTCCGAATGACATCTACTAAATCCCACGGATGCGACTCGAGGACATCCATGTCCGCTGGTTCCAGGAAGCCCAAAGCCTCGACGCCCTCAAAGCCCTTGTGCCACGGCTGCATGTCGCATTCCATTGCAAGGGTCTCCAAGAATTCACAGAGCTTTCTCGCCTGGGGCTTTTGAACGAGGTCTTCGGGTCGTAGGGACCCCAGTGCTGAACGGCCGGACCCCAGCCAAAACAACTGACGCTTATTGTCTGCTGTGCAATTTGACTCATCGTCTTCAGATCCGTGTACATGTTTCCAGAGCGTTTTCCTTTCATCCTTCTTCGCTGCCTGGGAATGCCATATTATCTCATGCTTAGACCAGGCGTCCACGGATCTGTTAGTGTCAATGCCTGCCGTCACCTGCATGCTCAGGTGGTTCGGAGACCAGCCTTCAACAACAAGATACAGCTTCCAGATTCCTCGACGAATAATCCCCCTTGCAAGGTCAGGGCGGGAAGGCGCGTGAAGTCTATCGATGAATTCTGGGATCAAGGAGATTTGCGCAGCATCATCGTCGCCTTCGCCCTCGTCGGCAGGATTGAAATTGTTCATGCTCATGATCTCTGTTGGTACGCATATACCGAGTTGCCTTGCCGGCTGCGTGGATCCTGGCTTAAGGGTCAACGCATTCCCAGGTGGCAGTCTGGCAACTTGAATCGGCGGGAAGCATAGGATGATCAAGTCCTCTGGAGGAATCCAGTCAAAGGTTCGAAAATCTGGTTCATCGCAGGGCTTGATAGGGCGACCGGTCAGAGGACACGTTAAGCCGTTCCATTGGCGTGCGTAGTACGCTTGAATAACGCGACGTGATTCTCGACAGGTCGATAGGAGAGTGTATACAGGTCGGTAGCCGGAGTCACGGGCTGTGGTGGCGCGCACGCGGAATTCCTCGCTGGACCAAGAGGAAGCCAGATGGCGTTTGCGCTGATGATTCAACACGTCAAAGAAGTGAACACTTCCCTTCCTCGGAATCAACTCGAGCCAAATTCGATGCCGAATTTCTGGCGGCAGCTGTTGAAAACGCTGAAAGGTCGGTTTTGTCGACGGGTGGCGTCCTTGGAAATTACCTTGCATCGCCCCAGCCGGAACTGACTGCTCGTTCTCTCTAATCTCTTCTTCGATCAGGGGAATCTGATCCAGGGCCCAGCAAAGGAGCAGCTCGTGGCGTTCTGACCTGTCCAGGGCGAACCGATAGGCATGCGTCTTGCGCGCAAAATCGGCTATTATATATGCGCGTTTATTAATAGATCTTAGCCTCTCTCTAGCCTCTGACAACTGGCGGTCCTCTTGTTCTGTTTGATGTCTGGGCTGAGGCTCTCCAAGCGCATCCCTCCACTGTATCCGTTTCTTGGCATTCTCCCACGCCTCCTCTGCCTTGCGGCGTTCTTCCTTTCGCCTGGTGAGTTCCATGCTGGATGGGCGACAAATGTCGCTCGTTGGCGTCCTGACCTTTTCAAACGGCCGTAAAACTCGTGACTCGAGGAGTTGGGTCAAGGCTGCATCATAGCCCGGCTGGCAGGTCTCGAGCCATTTGTCATACTCGTCACGCCTGGTAAATTCGTAGTTCAAATATTCAATCCACGTTGCCAGCTTGTCCTGTCTGTCCAAATGCCTGCTGAATCCAGATGGGGCCTTCTCAAATGAAGGGGGAAGCGCAAAGTTGTGGCGTTCAAGTCGTTGATTGAGCTCTTCGACGTACTTGGGGAAACGGTCCGGTTCTCGAGATGCCCTCTGGTGAGCCCGAAACATCTGCCATCTTGACAGCTGTTTGTTGAAGACTTGCCACTCGTCTGATTGGTCTTGCCAGAACGCTAGAATGTCGCGATATTTGCCGGGTGCAGTGACGATGTTCTGAAGGAGGCTTAACGGGTGGGATGGCCGACCCCCTTCGTTGATTAAAGCGTGATAGGCAATGGACTCGATCTGGCGCGCCTGCATCAAGGCGTCATTGTCGCTACCGGGGTCCACCGGAGAAGATGGAATAGATATGTCTGATGAAGAATCGTCCATTTGCTCGGCCTCCCAGGAAGAATGATTTGCCCGTTCAAGATGATGAGACGGCGAGGGAGGCGGTAGAATGGTGAGATGGCGAAGGGAGGGGAAAACGGGAGCCTTGATATTATGCACACGAATCAACTATCAAAATAAGTGCTATCAGGGCGGCAGTGACGTTAATGACTGACTCAGTCCGACTAAGGTGGGTGATGGAATCTGTAAGCTCACGGTGGGGAGAGTGTTATCCGCACTCAGTGACCTCTTTTTGCCTACTAACTAAACCGAGTGCAGCGCTCCAGCAAGGAGGGCATTCGCACATGCACCCCACGCAGGCGACGCTGAGCGAGATGATGGATGCGTTGTCTGCCTTGAGTTGATGCCCTGGATGCTACGGCGATGCTGGTTTAGAGGAGGCGGGTTGGTGTTTCGGCTTTGGTGGTGCCAAGATTGGAAATCTGGAGAGTGGCTTGAAACTGAGTCTGGCGCTGAGGGCGGCTGACTAAGGTGACGTTATTTCGGGAGAGCAAAGCCGTTGCACCTCTGCCTCGTTACCGTTGCAGGGAGTAAGCAGTAGCCAGGCGAATAATTTTGGAATACAACTAAAAAATTCGATACCGCGATGCCCAGGGCAATTAAAATAGAACAAAGAAAAGGAAAGGGTGCGCGGCCTAGGATCGGGACTAGGTTCTGGGACGGCCGGTTCATTAATACTTTAACTGGGCCAACGAAGGGTGTCGGTGGACCTCCCCCCTTTCCGGACGATGGTGTCAAGTGTCAAGCTGAAGGAGAGTCGACAAAACAAATTATCCAGATTGACTTTTTCTGCATAGCCGTCTGGAGCCGCCAGAGGCTGCAGATCATAAATGCTCGTACGCCGGTACACTAAGCCGCAAAAGAGGCGCCAAAATACTTGGCTCTGCAGCCGCCTATGTATGTTCTACTTTCATCTAATCATATACAATACTCGGCGCTCTTAGACCTGAGTCTCGTCGATGGGCTAGAATTGTAGGTTTCTGCAAGGGCTGCAAGTTTGTTGGTGGAATATTGGCCGCGCTCGGCCTTTGAGGCCTCCTTCTGGAGCGCGAGGGTGGAATCAGTTGCTCCTCCTCCATCGCCCTCGGCGCCCTCATCGGCATCACCTTGAGCCGTGAATATTGCCGCACGAGAATGAATTTCTTCCGGTACGGCCCCCCTAGATGATAATGGTCCCTTATGGTGCATCAGCACAGCGACAGATCCGAGGCATTCGACTTCTTGATTAGGCCTGTAAGGCAGAAAATCTGCTAAGACGACATGACTCTATCTGATTACTCAACATTTTCCGTGGATATTGTTTACTCCCCGCCGCAGATTGCCACGACTGCCGGCTCCCCGAGACCAGCACAGCAATCAACCGCCCGATTACTATTCATGCCAAATTCCAAATTCAAACACGGATTGCGACGCCATTCTACACTTTTCTCTCTCTCTCTCTGTCGCATTCACTCCAAACCACTGCTGAAAAAATCAACCACCTTTGGTCCAGACACTCTCAGGTCATCATATAAATCAAAATGATTCTTCCCCGACACCACAAATAGCTCCTTTGGTCGCCTCGCCTCGTCGATGGCCGTCTTACTGTAATGCAGCGTCTGGGCATCTGATCCTGCAATCATCAATAGGGGCCTTGGCGCTATCAAGTGCTGCAGGTTGAATGAGTCGTAGCTAACCATCAGGTCGTAGCTCTGCGGAGGAACTTTGTGGGTACATCGTTCATGTTTGCCGCGCTTGGTGCCGTAGTATGCGGCTGCATCCCTGAAGAAGGAATCAGAGCCTTCGGCGACCTTGGATGGGTCTGTCTCGAACATGATAGGCGCTTCAGGCTTGGACATTGGGTTCTTCGCGGCGTTGGTGCGCCATTGGCCCGCGGCCTCGAGAGCTACAGCTATCGCCTGGGGATTCTCTCTGTTGTGCGGATGAACACCGCCGTTGCGTGTCATGCGGCCGACACAAGCTGCGCTCACGGTCGCCAGACACTTGATGCGGCTATCTGACTGCGTCGCGTACGAGGCATACCCGCCAGATGTGCAGATGCCTAGGAGCCCGATCCTTTCGGCGTCCACTCGGCCGCTGAGAGTCGTCAGGTAGCTTACCGCCGACTTGATATCCTCCACTCGCTGGTGGGGGTTTTCTAGACCCCGAGGCTCGCCACTACTCTCTCCTTGGTACCCGGCGTCAAAGGTGAGTGCGTAGAATCCAGCCTTGGAGATGACCTTGGCGTAATCTGTCGACGTCTGCTCCTTGATGCCAGTCATTGGATGGCTGATAACAACAGCCGCGCCTTTGCGATTCGGCGATCCTGGCTCTGGCGTAAAGAGTTCGCCGCAAATTTGTAGCTGAAACGAAGGAAAGAAGACCTTTGTAGGAGGTGTCATCGTCTGAACGTATGACAACATAGTGAAAGATTTGACCAATCGCTTGAGAAGCAAAGCAGTTTGAAATTCGTATGATAGATCTTCTAGGTTCCAGAACCCTGACGCTTTCTTGGACTCCAGGATTTAATTTTTTTTACCGCCTCTACAGCCTTGCTACGTTTATGTGACGTCGGCGGTGTTTGAGCGGGACTCTGAGAGTTTCAGGGCGGATCGGGACACTTCCGCTTTCATCAGATCATTTAAAGTTTAAGCCCATTTACCCGGCCGTTCGAGAAAAGCCTGGACGCGGATTGGGATAAGGAATACGAAACAGAACAATGACAGACATTCCAAAGGCCATTAATTTTCTGTGGCTACGGTGCCTCGATGACGGTAGTGGAGTTGGATAGAAGCCCGACGTGAGCTCCGGACCGAGACAATGTTCGCCGAGACTCCACTATGCCGATGCCCCACAGTTTCCGGAGAGCATAGATACATTCCGCGTATTTTGGTTGACCAGATGGTGAATTAAATAAGCCGATACTTGCAGACTATAGGGCAGGTCACGACGCTTACTTTTATTTAGGAGTTGGAGAGAAATGGGCATCTAGGTATGGCATTGTCCTGATCAAAAGATGAGACATGTGCGATGCTTCCCATTAATATTGAGTGCACGGCTAGGTATAGAAAATCGCCCAAATATCATTCGCTTGCTCTGGATGGTCTATGGAGAGTAATCTAACTTTTTCATCTTCTCAAGGTTGGAAGTGAAGGCCCAAGGCGTCGGATAGTGTATTGAACAACGCGCTCCTCTGCTCCAGAAACTTCTGAGTAACATCCGGAGAGGCGCCGTGAAGATTTCCGATGATGACCTCCTCCTTGCCCGCCGCAAGTCCAGCGTACGCCTGTTCGGTAAACTCAGCGAGGGGCATACCAATGGCTCGGCCGCGCTCAACGCCCATGTAATCATGAAGTTCAGCTGGGGAGTAGACAAATGTCAGTTTGGCCTATCATCGGTGATTTCTAGAAAAGGGGGAAGCAAAAGAGGAACGCGGATGCTTACTTTGCACAGCAGGAGGCGAGAGTTCAATAAACTTGACCTTGGAATACCCCTTATTCTGTCGTCGAAGAGAGTCGAAGAAGGCCCGGAGCGCAGCCTTGGACGCGCTGTATGACGGCATGGGGAAAGCGGGGATCAGGGACAGGAGGGACCCTGTGACGATCAGACCGGTGGGGTAGTCCTTCTTCTGAAGATGAGGCAGGAACTTGATTGTGAGGTTCACGATGGAAATATAGTTGACTTCGAAATCGTGGTGGAAAGCGTCAATATCGATTTCGGCTGGGCGAGTGAGCCTGGTCTGGGTTTGGATGCCTGAGTTGAGGAAGACGCAGTCCAGGTCTGGGTAGGTTTCGACAACCCTGTACTTTGTATCAGTCTTTGCTCACAGTAGAGTGGTGAAGGAGACTTGATCTACTGACTTGTTGATAAAGGCATCGAGGCCAGCTCGGTCAGTGACATCGAACCTGATGCCACTGGCACGCTCTGCGCCGTGCTTGGCCACAAAGGTGTCGAGCCGATCCTGACGGCGGCCGACAGCGATGACTTTGGATCCTTCCTCGATAAGCTTGTCTGCCATGGCTGCGCCGATGCCAGCGGTGGCACCGACGAGGAGGACGCGCTTATACTGGAAAACCATTTTGGTGGGAGTGTATAAATCTATTGATGGATGTTTATGGAGTTGGATCTCTTTGTAAGTTGGCTTGGACTGCTTTCACTTTGTGGTTTCTTCTACAGACTCCGTGCACACGGCCTCTTATAACAAAAGCCTTCTCCCGGAGTTAGCAACTAGTTCAAGTCGCGAACATCGGAATTATTGTCTCCGCGCCGGCAGCCGCATCATCCTGCTAGCTGATGAAGCCATCATGAACCTCCTCTTCCGCCACATGAGAGATCTTGCAAGGGGCGGCACATGGTGTGTCGGCCGGAACGCTAACTGTAGAGAGCACTAGACTGTCGCAAAATCCTGCAGCTAGACTCGACCTCGGCCCTGGACCCGTAGACGTGATGTGCTGATCTACCGCATATTAGTAAAAACATTAAAAAAAAATCCCCTTTAACTCCATATTTCCCGATCTCTCTGTGCCTGGAGCATCTACGTCAATCAGGAGCCTTAAGGGGCGGATACGGACCCACCGATCTAAAACTCCGGAACGCTAGCCCTTGTAAGACTAGCGCCCGCAGTTACGTTGTGGCCCGTCTCCGGAGGCGAAGACAACGCGCCTTTTAGCTCCGAGACGCAACGACGTCTGCGAGCTGCCGAGGATGAAGATTTGCATCATGAAGCATCTTCCATCGACAAGGAAAGCAATATCATCGTCGTCTAGCGCTCTGATCTCGTAGCATCGGCGCAATTTGTCATCAGCTCGCAGGGGTTGTCGACCAGCCCCTCCCACTCACTGCGCCAATGGTCTATCGGGGACCATCCAAAGACTGCCTGCCCTGCAGGAGACGCAAGCTCAAAGTACGAATCCCGCTTTGCCCTACAAGCGGCCACCCATAAATCATAAAGGCTGCATTGACTAACACGGAAATGGCGAGTTTTAGTGCGACCTGCGCAAGGATGGATGCGGCCAGTGTCTCCGGGCCAGCATCGCATGCTGTGGCTACCGGGATTCGAATGAGCTCATCTTCCGCGACCAGACACGCAGCGTCCAGCGGAAGATGCTGGCTTCCAAGGCAACGACGGTGTCTCTGCAGTTTGGCGCCCTGAACCATGTGATTTTGCCCAACGCCAACAGCATTCCCCTGCAGCCCCATCTGGCGTGGAATGTCCGCGCTCGTCATGACTTCTTTGCCCATTACGTATACGGCCTATCTAGCAGCTATGATATCCTGCCTGCTTTGTACGAGAAGGCAAAGCCAGGTGATCACTTGTCCGCCAGCGTAGATGCCGCCAGCCTTGCCTTTCTGGCGAATAAGCAGCGGTTCGACTCAAAGGACATTCTCCGGCTGGCGGCTGAGCATTACATGGTCGCTTTGCGCCGAATTAATGCGGCTCTCTCTGATCCCCAATTGGCGAGTTCCGATTCCGCGCTGCAGTCGGTACTCCTTCTCGATCTCTATGAGAAAATGATGGGCCGTGACCTCACGGCGGCGGCACCCTGGGTAGCCCACCTCAACGGGGCTCTGGCGCTCATCAAGGCTCGGGGGTACAATGATATGACGAAAAGTGATATTAGTAGGAAACTGGCCAACAAACTCTTCACAACCCTCCTCATCAGCTGTTACATTGCCTGTAATCGTATACCGGAAGGTGTTCTTGAACTAGGACGAAGGCTCGACATCTATCACGACAAGGATGATGTCAAGTGGCGGCTCTCGAAGATGAACGAGCGCATGATTAATTTCCGAATTGATATTGAGGAAGGAAAATTATCCAATAGCGAAATTATCACTGAGGCTCTTAGCCTCGATGATGCATATAGCGAGATTGAGGCGACAGCATCGCAGAGATGGCAGCCCAGGCATGTCATGGCCTCGGATGAAGATCCAGAAAACAGACATCTCATCTTTGGAGACCACTATGATGTTTACAAGGACCATTTTACAACGCAAGTACGCAATACAGTTCGAATAATGCACCTCCAGCTGCAGGCCTACATCCAAACACATCTCGAGGACGACGGGTCTGAGGAATCCATTCGCACTCGCTCAGAAGCGCGCATCCGCATGGAGCGCTACGCAGAGCAGGTTTGCGCTACAATTCCCCAATTTATTCTCCCTGGAGCCCACCCGAACAACAGCGTCCCCTTCCTTCCCATCCAGACGCTGAAATGTGGCATTTGTCTCCCTTCTCTGTTCATAGCGGGTAGTGCGTCGACCAACCCTGATCTGCGCCTCTGGGCGATCAAAACGATGAGGTACATAGCTGCGACTGGGAGTTTACACTCGGCGATGATCACGGCAGAGATGCTGGAGAGGTATCCGGGGATGGATTTCAGATTCATGTATGCTAGGCTTGGTGGATATGCATTCACATCTTGAGGACACCCTTCTTGGTTGTGGGGGTATTTCGCGATGGTTACGTCTGTCTCACGTTTAGTAGCATATTTGGAAACACTTCTTAGCGATTTTGTATCTATGCTTTAGTTTGTGCAATTAGCAATAAATTCTCTTTCCATACTTGCTCTTGCAGTTCCATTCTGCCTTCAGCATCATGAATAAATCACTGGATTAGTAAATTTACAATGATAAAATTTCTGCTATAGACGAATTAATCATCACCGTAATCGAAAGAGTTGTGATTAGAATTAATTAAGTTATATACTGAGCTTATGCACGACTATTTGAACGCCAGTGTGGAACAGTTACATAATCACGCCTCGTCTCACCACTGCCAGTTCCCCATAGCTCAGTTCTAGAGGCAGTTATCTGCCTTGATGGGAACCATGTTTAGAATTATTCAAGGATTGAAACTGAGAACGTATTTGTTATCATTTAACAACTTTCAAAGTGCTTATTCCTGTTTAAAATGCAGATGAAATGAATGTTTTAGCTTAAGCACATTTCAGGAAGTAAATGAGTAAATTCTTCTGTCTAAAAAGTATTCCGTGTCATCCATTTGTGACATGCCTCATAATGCTTCCGAAAGCACTCGTCATACGCCATCCATCTCTTGAACCATTCGTTATGAACAATGTCAAAGAACTCGTATGCGCCAGCAATGATAAAGTCCGCATAGCACACTTGTTCCCCATCTATGTACGGTCCGGAATTATTTTCCGTTAAAAGCGTTTTCATTACTTGCAAAGAGGGCTCTGCAGCAGCCCAAGCATTCTCCCCAGCCTTACCAGACTTGAGAAGCTCTGCTAGAGGCATACCAAACCATTCTTTGCGTGTTCGCTGAAAATATTCAATGCTCTCATCATTGAGAATGTTAATTGGCACTCGGGGTATTAACTCTGGGATAGTGTTTAGTGCGAACTCTTGGAGAGCGGCATATGCTTTATCGTAGTACCCATTATCGAGTTGCAATGGTGGTTCGGGGTATAATTCTTCGAGTTTCTTCACGATAGCGTATGATTCCATAAAGTAGCCAGCGGTAGGGTGTTTCACCACTGGCACGGTGTATGGCATATCACCTGTCGAAGTGGTATTTGGAAGGAGTCCGAAAGTCCGAACGACGAGAAAGTTGGTTCTATATCTGGGTACTCTATCCATGAAGTCTTATAGGGGATGCTTTTGTAATTAAGGACTAGTCGAACTGCACTCTAATTATCAGTATCAGTGATTCCTAAAATGAACAACTTGCGTTATATGGTAGTACACCACAAAGGGGGCTGATCAACTACCTTTCCACGTGTTTGGAGACCAAGCCCTATTGCCGGCCTCATTCTTACTAGGGAGATCATACAGAATCACTTGCTCTGACATAATGGGTTGCTATCATGAAATTTGGTGTGAACAACACAGTAACAAGCAGCTCAGAAACAGCGCAATCATCATCTATTAAATATTTCTTTCTCAACTCAATATTTCTATAGTAAAGAAAATAGACGGGCTTGAAGAGAATAGCGAAACTTGAAGAAAGTAGATAACTCAATGTATACAGTCTCACTAGCTATACCGTTTTTAGATAGTAGATCCCTGGCACCATCTCATCACTTAAATTGATAGAGTTTGTCATAGGGCGTGGGGCCGTCGAGTTTCCGAACTAGGCTTATAAATGGCCAATGAGTTTCTAAGCGTTGCTCTGTGCGTTGGTCCGAACCTACATGTAAGTGCTTAGTCAATTGATTGGTGGTAATGGCTGTCAACGCAGGAAGAAAGCCTTGGATCGAAATTTCTATAGATCATCGGATGGGACTGCGTCTAAGACAACAAGCTGCATGTAGGAGTGTGAGTTGTTTTCAGGCAATAGAAGATAAATCCCCAATTAGCCTTCGGTGATCCCCGATGCGTAATCAGACGACAACAGAAATTCCACTAGAATTATTCATCTGAGCTTTACACAATGAGAAGATTTGGGCCTATGATGGTGGATGTGAACTGTGTTGTTGATATAGCTCGGCTTGGATAGAACGTATATAAAGCCATGTTGTCTCGTTCATTTTGGAGATTATTTTCCTGGAAGTTATTCATAAGAGCATCTCCACCATAAAGACTAACACGTATTCAATTTTTAAATATCTGTTCCTTGAAGGGTTATAAGCAACCATGTCCTCTACAAGATATGAATCATCAGGCAACGTTGACCCAGAACCACTTGGCCAACCTCTTCATTTCCACCCTTCTGGCCGAACTGCGAAAAACCGATTCTTCAAGAGTCCCATGGCTGAAATGTTGGCTACTTGGGACACCAAGGTGCTTGAAAATCGCGGAATCCCCACTGATGCTTTAATTGAACTGCATCGCCGGTAAGAGTCTATGGCATAGGTGTGCGCCGCTGTTGAGTAGCGCGTGCTTACTGACACAAATGATACAGCTGGGGAGAAGGACCGCATAGCTGGGGAGTTATCATCACTGGTAACATTGATATCCAGTATGATCACCTCACGGAGATTGGAGACATGATTATTGCCCCCAGCTCCCAAACTCAAGGAGAGCGATTTGAAAAGTTCAAGGCTCTAGCCTTAGCTGCAAAGGCACATGGTAGTCTTGTTATCGGCCAACTAACTCACCCTGGCCGTCAAGTATCATACCGCGTCAATGCAGACGCAGTGTCTGCTTCCGATGTGCAACTTGGTAAGTCATTCCTCGGTCAAACTTTGTAATTGCCGACTAATATGCTCGGACAGAACCAAAAATGGGCATGACCTTCGGAAGGCCTCATGCAGCTAGTAAGGGTGAAATCACCGAGCTTATCAACGGCTTCGTGCATGCCGCCGAATACCTGGAAAAAGCAGGTTTCGACGGTGTAGAACTGCATGCTGCTCACGGCTATCTCATCTCTCAGTTCCTGTCTCGTACAACTAATAAGCGGACTGATGAGTATGGTGTCCAAA
Source organism: Trichoderma brevicompactum (assembly GCA_003012085.1). NCBI lineage: Eukaryota > Fungi > Ascomycota > Sordariomycetes > Hypocreales > Hypocreaceae > Trichoderma > Trichoderma brevicompactum. Next base: position 61,499 of record PXNZ01000396.1, on the reverse strand, counting down.
CGGTCGAAAATCGACTGAGATTCATCACTGAGATCGTCAAGGCCATCCGTGGGCGAGTATCTCCCGGATTTATCATTGGAGCTAAGCTCAATAGCGTTGAATTTCAAGAAGGTGGTGTTACGACCGAAGAAGCTAGAGAGGTCTGTGAGATTCTCGAGAAGGAAGGCGTTGATTATGTTGAACTTAGCGGAGGCACCTACGAGGATACCGGGCTCTCGTGGACAAAGGAATCAACTAAGAAGCGAGAAGCCTTCTTCAAGCAATTTGCCGAAACTGTCATTTCGGCTATAGACCAAAATAGGAAGATGAGAGCCGTCCTAGCCGGTGGCCTCCGCTCTACGGAGGCCATGCTCGGCGCTCTGAAGTCATTCGATGCTGTTGCTCTTGCAAGACCCGCTGCTGCGGAGCCCCGTCTCCCAGCTAGGATCCTTGAGAAGCATGTTAGTGGTGCTATTCGGCCTCCAGAGGCCTTAGAATATGACCTTGGCTTAGCTCTTTTCACGGCTAAAAGTCAGTTTGTGCAGATTACACGCAATCAAGAGCCCATGGATGTCAGCAACCCAACGACTTGGGAGCTGTATTCGGGGGATTTGTACTCTTGGTTCGAAAGAGCAGCAGCGGATGGTGACAAGATGGAAGTTATTCGGGCGCCAGAGTTTAGTGGAAAGTTGGTACCTTATGGTACTGAGTGCTAGATGTCATGACCTGCTGAACATTGAACTCTCTATCTGACATCTCATATAGTTGCTGTTGAACAATTGCCCAGAGTCTATTTATTCCATCATAGGATACACTGCACGACACTACGTGATATTAAGCAACACTTTATGCTACTAGGCGAGACTAGATATAGATTGATCTTGATAGTATACATAAAAACTTCTCCTTATCATTGTTTGACCTCAACTTGTCGATGATGTCCTCAAAGATTCTTGTAGGCCCTAATGTTAGATTAGATAATATGTACCCCTATGTTTCCTCAGTTTTGGCGTGATCCTTGGTTTCTTGGCCTAACAACCATCACTGCTTTATTCAGCCCTAGGACATACCCACAGGAGACTAGAACTATTCGAGGCTGTAGATCCCTGGACTGAAGGCCCGCCCATGCATGCTAATTCTCTGATCAATTGGCTGCTTAAACATGATATGAATGTGGCATCGGCCCTCTATTTCGTCATAATGTTTGTAGTTGGAATGAAAATTTTTAATATTGGATATTTTGAGTTAAATAACCGAGGGCGATCCTGTAACGAGAAGCTTGAACAGAGCTCCTACAAGCCATATATTTCGCAACCATGAATCACAGAGGCTGAGATGTAAGATTGTCTATAGTCTATCTGAAAGTGATTTAAATGCTACTCTATTTCCAGGTCTATTACAAGCGTATCTAACCCTCAATTCGTGTCAACTTTTAATCCAATCGCCTCGCACCACGCCTCAAACTTCCGCCTTTCTATCATGCCCCCCTCCTCTTCGGCCCGCCCATATGCTCTAGAAGACCATCCTTCAGTCCAAACTGCATTGGTTTCACAATTTACTCGTGCTATGCAGAGAGTTTGCCACATAAATAACCCTCCAAGCAACCCCGAATTTACACAAAAGTTTGAGTTTGTTCTCCAGCTTGTAACTTCGTGTGCGAACTTCTGACACACAATTTCCAAATCGCAGAACCGAGACGGTGATAATGCTGTGAGGAGCCGCGCTTTGACAAGCCAAGACATGATGCATGCTCCTTGTAAGATTGGCCAGCTAGCATGTCGTTGCTGTTGCAAGTTGAGTATGGACTGCCTAAAGTTGACTTGCCACTCGAGAAAATCCTCGCTTGCGCTTTGTAAAGAGTCGCTGGCATTGTAAAGATCATACTCCATGCCTAGCCACTTTTGCAGCTCTTGCAAGTCTTCTATCAGACGGTCTATAGCAGTTTGAATGATGCCATTTGGAGGTGGCGTCGGAGAAAGAACAATCTTAACAACCTCTTTAAATATATTTGGTCCCTCGATAAGATGAGACCATAAAGAGAGCACGGTGTCGTTGTCGTCTGCTACGACTGATGAACTACCACAAATTGCCTCTTGTATCACTCTTTTCCATCTATCATCCACCAAGAAACACATCTTGTGATTGAGAAATGCTTCATGAACCTAGAATCAAGATGTGAATTGCTCATGTGAGTTTCAAAATATCGGGCGCAACATTCAAGATGCACTTACGAGAGGGCCAATATAGGCTGCGATTAATGCCAGCTCAAACTCTGTCTGAAAACGGTCGGCTCCTTGGAGTTGGATAAGCTGAGCTACACCTGCGGCGTGGCGTGTCCAAGAATGCGCTTTTGAACTGCCATCTAGAAGCTAACCCACAGGCAAATACATGTCAGCAAACAACATATGGGGATAATATCGAGTTGTATCATCGTCAATACCTCGAAGAATCCTAGTAGTTCTGCCGCACAAAGTGTCTCTGGAGTCATCCGCGCCTCTTCATCATTGATAGCTTCCTGGAGGGTCTTTAGTGCTCTATCATATAAGTATAAAACCTCTAAGCCTCGGTCTTCTGGGAGTCCATCACCCCTTGAGGTAAGCTGCTTGAGTCGGGCTACAAGGCAATCCACAGCATACGTTAATGGGGGAACGTGCCCATAACGAGATGGAATAAACGATAGCAAAATATTACTCTGGGGAAGCTGTGGCCTGTGTAGTTCCAGCCGTAGAGTGGGAGACGGTCGCGCATTGGCGCCGAGGTGAAGCCCTGCTAGAGATTCTATAAGATTCAGAATTGCAAAGTTTTCCGTAATAGTGGCTTCTGGTGCGCTCATTGGAAACGGCGCTGAGGGGTAGGAAAGATATTGCCATGTGACGGGAGCGACAGCCTGCGCTTGTCTGCTTGCATGATTTTGGTTTCGATGGCTATGGCTGGCAGATTCTGCCTCTGATGACTGAACAGAGCTCGTAATCTCGGTACTTTCTTCCACGTACCAAATCGGAATTTGCCTGACATTGTGTCTTCCATAGTTGTCTCTTTGTCGCCGTGTTTCGGCCACGTTACGCATAGCATGCCGTCTGATCACGCCTCGAATGGCCGGGTCCGCAGGTAGCCTTGAGTCCTCATATTCGACAAACGTAAATGTTTTATCCTGGTCGTTATTGCTATCGTCATCCTGCATGGCATCAAGAAGACTGAGCTGGGCTAATCAGCTAGTTCCTTTTCCGGGTTGTTGATAGAAGATGCAATAGGGGGTGAGGGAGGTGAAGGTAAGAAAGTCTGGGCCAGTGGGTGTAGGGCAAGATATGTGAGGGCACCAATCTACGCATGAAGGGATGCTTGGAACTAAAAGTACATATTGCATAAATTTGAAGTCTCTAATTGATCATAAACCATCTTGACGCAAGTTATGCCTGGCAGTTATGACTTCCAAATTCCCAATATTTGCCACCATACATTTTATGTAGCATGGACATACAACAACAGCAAGTAGTATAAGCGCAGCCCCATACTAAACCAGGTTAAGCCAGTAGACTCTCCCGACGTGTCTAGCAGAATGAAGTGTGGCACAGGTCCAACCAAACCTTGAAATGGCGGAACGCCTAACATCGCTAATATCGCCAACTTCGTTTAGAATGAGGCGGTCGCCCAAGACTTGAACTAAGGCTCTAATATGCAAAGTATGTCAAAAATTTCTTCTAAAATGCAACGATGAAATCCGAGGGGATGCCGTGAGAATCTTTCATACGCCCTAGTTTGGGCTGGTAAGTTCCGAGCTGCGGGGCAAATCTTTCCTGCGCATTACTACGGAGTAATCCGGCGCTTAACGTAATAATTATAAGCTATTTATATTTAAAGAGGCAAGTTCCGTGTTGGATTTCCCATATTGCTATTCATTTCACATCGAGCATGAATTTGGAATAGAATCCGATAGCTTCAAGTATAGAATCAATTTCCACACATTTTGGCAACTTGCAGATCGTGTAGTCTATTCGATATAGTCTACCAAAGAAACTTTCCGTCCATTCATCATTTAATCGCTATCATCCCATACGAGCGCCTTACACCGTTACGCCTTCAACAACTCATCCAAAACTTTGCCTATCGCCAATACTTTCTCCTCTTCCAGTCTCCCTCCGACAATCTGTACTCCAACTGGAAGGCCCATCTCAGCCATCTCCTCCTTTCGAGTGTTCCAAACACTGCCCAGCCACTCATCCATCTCATTCCGCGGAGCATAATCCCACTGTGCGGCGCAATCACCAGTCTCAACTTTTCCTCCAGGGAGAGCTAGCGCTACGTGGTCAATGAAGTTCCATACCTTAGTATAGCCTACCCATCTTGTTGCTTGGTGTGGCACTGCCGTGTGAGGCATAACCGGCAATAGAAGCGCATCTACTGGCCGACCAGTGGTAGGAGACTTGATGGACTTCCATTTCTCAAGATAAGCTTGCTGCAGGGCGTGCTTGCGTTTGTTGAGCTGCCAATACTCATAAACAGAGATGGGTTCACCCCGGTTGACGAGCCTCTCCACAGCGGGGATAAAGGGTTCTCCTCCTGCTTCGACATCACGGCGAATATCTTCTCCGCCGTCCACGGTGTAGAATTTATCCATCACTTCGATACATTCGGCATGGAGATCTGGTGTCCAGTCAATAACTTCATGACCTGCTTCCCTTAGGGCCGCCGCTGCTCTTTGCACTATCCTCATGATTGGTGGATGAGGCCTTACAACCCCATCGTCGAGAAGCAGGCCAATTGTTAACTTCTTCGTGGAATACTCATCATACATGCTTTGACGCCATGGAATGGGCGAAACGTGGCAATCGCTCTGCCAGGGCTCGAGGAGGATTATTTCCTTGATGACATGGTAAATAGTGGAGAGCGAGCGTGTTAGCGGGCCGATAGATGATGGTACATGCTCCTGGCCTTCCGTTGAAACTGGAACTCCCAAGTATGGCATTCGTGAATGCTATGATGCATTAGCAGCTGTCCATATAACTGTACTTGACTCATTGATGGACATACGCTACATCTGAGACCGTAAAGACCCATCATATGGCTTGGAATACGAACACTCCCGCCAATGTCCGTCCCCCATCCCAAGATACTGCCCTTCATATACAATGCTGTAGCTTCACCTCCAGAGGAGCCTCCAGGGGTATAAGCGGCGTTCATGGGATTCGTAGTCAGCCCCCAAAGGGGATTGTCCGTCTCTCCCCACTATCTCGTAGTTAGAATAACACGCTTAATTTCATTCGGTAGCTGTTTCATTACTTACCATGATACTCTGAGGGATGTTTGTCTTGGCTATGATTACCGCACCCATTGATCGAAGCAACTTGACTAGGACAGCATCGTCAGAGGCGGGCTTGAGTGCCCGCCCAGTGTATCCAAGCGTAGTATCATAGCCCTTGACATTGAACTGATCCTTCAGCGTTACTGGAACTCCATGAAAAGGGCCGATGGGTTTCCCGTTTGTTTGCAGATATTCGTCCAGTCTTTTCGCGTCTTGGATAGCTTCAGGAAATAAAATCTCTGTAAGACTATATTGTGAGAGGATTAGTTCCGGTCAAGTATAAATCTTGGGTGGCTGAATGCATGGCTGAAGGCTCACCAGTTTGTCTGTAATCACTTGATCAGATACACATAACACACCCGCTTAGTCTCATATGAAAGAACTCACCTTTTTATGAGCTTCGATGACTCTGCGCCTTCATCAGCCTCAATACATCGATGAATGCTACTTGCATGAACACATTACCTGGTAATATATGCTCTGGTAACTGCTTCGCTCTTCAGTTCACCGGCAGCTAATAACTTTGATAGAGCGACCGTGTCACTGATCGATGTGATGCTATCGGTTATGGCTGGATCTTGGTCGGCGATAAATGAATCTATGTCTAATTGTCTTTGTTGCTGTTTCGCTGCGACTGTCTGTCGCCAGTCACTCGCTGAGACATCTATAGAGCCCATTATACCTGCTGTTAACACCTGTTGATTCAGGATTCTGTTCGTTCCAAACTTCCGTCGGTGGAGGCTCAAGGCTGGTAAATAAATGGTTACTCTTTTTCTTCTGTTAGAATAGCTTCGTTAATCAGTCCGCTCGGATGCCTTTGGCAAGCACTAACCGCCGGACAACAGTGCGCACCTCGCGGAAACAAACGCGATGCACCATTGTGTGTATCTTTAGCTTGTCGCTATCCAGTTTGCGGGCAGCATAGGATTACTATCGTGGAACCGGCTTCGGAGGCATCTCCGCACTAGCGGATTCCCCTCCGCAATCCACATGGATGCTACGCCAAGGCCGCGAGCAATATTCGGAGCAGACAAGGGAAGTAATCGATTCCGTAATATTTCAAAACTAGATCGTCGCGTGTGTCTAATAGAAAAGAACCGCCCTAATCATAATGAGATAATATACCAGTTATATATTATGTGACATACATATCCTATGTGGAAATATACGTTCTATCTGGGGATATATATTCTCAGTGGAGACCTATAGTATATTTGAAGATATTTATTTCTATGTGTGTACATATATTTAATGGCTTCACCGGATATTAAGTTTACACATACTTTATGCCATGTCGCTTACCTTCCTGTGGTTTGTTCCACTAACCTGTTCCTCGTATTCTCTTGTTCATAAAACTCTTCTTCTGGAGAAAATATTAAAATATTCCACCTTCCCGAAGTAGCCCTTATAAAGACGGAATTACCCACGACCATTGTCTCCCTTGTACGAAATTCAGGGGGTATCCAGAGGATGTTGTCTCCATTCCGCATAATCCAGCATTCATCTTGACTCACGCCATAACCAACTTGATAGAACTCCGCAACTTGTCTACCAGAAGTACCAGGGTACTTTATAGCTATGGCTCCCATGCTCGTCAGGAGCTGCAACCCATCAGAAGTAAATGATAAATCATCAATGGCATATGCTTGAATCTGACCAACACACTCGCCCTTGTCGATATGCCAAAGCTGGATTTTTCGCTCCTTCTCCCACACTGTTTCTATTCCTAGGGCTAAGAATCTTGAATTGTGAGAGATAGCTAATACTGTGTCAAATCCATCGCCTTTGAGAGCTTTGATGCAATGTCCGGATTCAATGTTCCAAAGTTGAATTTTTAGATGTGAAGCTGATACAAGAATGGAGCCGTCGGAAGAAAAGGCAATGCGGGCACGGTGCGTCATGCTCATGAAATCGATTTTTTCCGTCATTGAGGGCATATTCAAGATTCGAATGCTCCACCTTGAACTGCTATGCGCGAATAGCTTCGAGTCTGGGGAAAAGGACATCTGAGAGCCGATGAGGACATCATTACCAAGAGCTGAGACTCTACACAAGTTGTTGAATAACTCTATCCTCCAAATATGATATTTTTTGTCTGAATCCACTGCCAAGAATTCTGAATTCGGAGAAAACAATGATACGAAGGCCTGTTGACCGCGAATTCTTGTCTTATAGAAGAGTTTGCCACTGTTAGCGCACCAGATCATCAAAGTAGAGTAACATAACGCCCATCTACCGAAACGATACATTAATTGCACCGGAATACTGAAAAATGTTGCTGCTATGAGTCTAGAGTCGGGCGAAAATCTCATGGATAGGAAAGCTGGTGACATTCGTCTTGGGCCTGCTAACTCGCGTAAATGTCTACCTGTATTTGCGCACCACAAATTTATCTCATTGTCCTCTGAGGCCACGGCGATCATGGTCAAATCTTTCGAAAACGAAACATGTCTGTTCCTTTGACCAACATCATGGCCTTGACGTTCAATGATGACCTCTTTTCTTGCAGTGGGCCAAATTTTGATGAGACTGGTCATGTTTGTCACTACCGCTATCAATGCTGAGTCGTAAGAGAACGTGAATGTCCCCAAACCATCCCGATGATCATTTGTCTCGATTTCCTGTAAAAGCTCGCCAGTGTTGACCCTCCAGATTTGTATTTCTTGGCATGACTTTCTAGCAACTAGGTTTGAGTCACGCGAGAACATTACGTCCCAATTACCTTCCTTCTTTCCCGGAAGTTTACGCAGCAGTCGGCCTGTCTCAATGCACCAAAGACAAAGGTGCCCACCCAAATTTGATGCCACTAATTTTAAATTGTAGGATATTGCGTCTCCTAAAGAATCCTGCTTGAACTTCAGCTTTCGTACGCAGATACCAGTACGAATATCCCAAGTTTGTAATTGACCCCATCTTGAAATGATTAAAGTCGTCGAGTCCATAGAAAAAAAAATTGCATTTTCTCCTCCGTAAAAATCAATATCTATAGTTGATATACATTGGCCGTTTTCAAGACTCCAGACTTGCAACTTGTGTGCTGAATCACTCTGTCTTGACCTGATTGAATCTGCCGCAATGAGCTTGGTATCAGGTGAGAACACGACGTGATGAGGAATGAAGTCAACCGCGGTAAAAAGCTCATGAATGCAAGTGCTATTGTGAATATGCCATAGCAGAACTTCACAGTCACTTGAGCATGATGCTAGGAATGAAGAGTTATTCGAGAAGGCAAGGAAGGTTATTGTACTTCTATGGCCCTCAAAAACATGGTCGCACCAATGCTTCGTCTGGACCTGCCAAAGCCGGATTGTATGATCAGATGAAGCTGCTGCCAAGAGGTCCGAGCTAGGAGAGAATTTAATGGCCGTGAATCCCCCATGAGGATCTGAAATTGCTGACAGATAGCTGTCCCAATGTCCGGAAATTGGTTGTGTTGCGGCTACCCAATCTGGGGCCTCTGACTTTATGATATTACCCAGCTTCATTTTCGTTGGCGTAAAAATAATTGCAGATGCATAGGTTTGTAATGGTGCAATTTCTATACCATATTTATTATCCAACAAGAATCGGTAGGCATCCTGAGATAATTCGGCCAACTCATGCGCTCCAAGATCGGCCTAAGGTAAACATTAGTGAGGAGCCTGGTCTGTTTACAAGCGATCAACTTACTACCAATATATTTAAATCTTCTAGAGCTTTAATCCCATCTGATAATCTGCGAAATAGTGCTAGTGCTTCTATCCAGTATAGGTATGCTTTTTCAAGAAATTTGTTGACAAGAGTTTGTAAAGAAGCAATCCTATCTCCATAGCCGTCGCCTTGCAACGACATTTTCGAATCAATCAAATGCTGCGCCCAGTATATACAAGCGTAGCGTACTGGGAGCAGCGGGTCGGATTCGGGAGGTGAAATTCCATCAATAGGGAATCCAGGTTCACGTAGGTTATATATATCACATCGAAAAGTCCAAGATAGAGCCTCCAAAGATTTCTCAAAGATAGCGTAATGTTGCCGTGCCACGCCAGCGGGGAAAATCCGTTCGCGTACTTTTTCCAGCAGGTAATCCTTGGCAGATTGATGTATAAAATGAACGATTTTCTCTTGCACAGTTAAGAAGGAACCGCAGGAGTTAACCGCCTCTTCTATTTCATCATCCGTTAATGTAGCTGTAAGACTGAGAGAGCACCCTAGCTCCTGGATGCTGAGAGGCTGATAAGTAATAGACATCGTAGCTAAAATCTGTTTACAGAGATATGCATCTTCTGAGGAGCTGAGCTGCTCCATCATGCGATGATACAGAGCGTCAAGGCCCGGCGGAAACGTCTTCAGTTTTGTCATTGTATGTCTATTTCGTATCCTTGGATCGGCCAACTCTTGGCAAACAAGGGACACCCAGAGAAAGGTATCGCTAGCATTCGATATCAGATAGTTCTCTACCTCAGCTCTCATATTAACATCATAGCCTTTTGTATGGGCTAGCTCTTGCACTTTCTGTTGAATAAAGATTTGAACAGCAGCCGCAATTGAGTTTGCATTGAGCTCAAGGCTCAGCTTGAGTCGTTCGGAATGTTTAATGAGCTTATCTTCAATCAGCAGCCAATTTCTACTCGAAACAATCCACTTGACAGGCCGGGTTAAAGATGCCTCAGATAAAAAATCAAGGAGGAGAGGCAGATCTTGCTGACACTCATCAAGAGCATCAATAATAATTATAGCGTCCCTTAAGGTATCATCACTCAGCATGGCCAGAAGAATTTGAGATAGAGCCTGCCAGGCATTGTGATCCTCAAAAAGTTTTTCCCCTGCTGCATCGTATGGTTTTTGAACATATGTAATAAGCGATGGTCGCCGAGCGATCAGGAACCAAATTAAGCCTCTTAATATATATGTTGCCTTGTTTAAATCATGTTCTGTGGCTCGGCAGAAGAAGTATGCCAAGGGACGTGAATATGAACTCTCTAGTTCATCAATAATGCCGCAGAGAAGCATTGTTTTCCCCTTACCCGGGTCACCCTTGATCCATAATAGCTGGCTTTGAGGGTTATCTCGCCATTGCTGGAACTCGGGAGCTTTAAGCACCCAACGGTAAGAGTCCTGTAATAGCCCCCCTTTCATCCTCTCAATGTTGGCCTTATCATGACGTGGATCTGTTTTTCGAAGGTCCTTGAGACACTGGTTCATCTCTCTGTTCTCTAAGCCCCTGATGTTTCGATCGAGATGTGTCTGACGACTGCGATCTGTTTTTACGTACCGCTCGACCAACCCTCTGGTGACTGCCGAGGCTGTTGCCGCAGCAAAATTCTGCCACTTCTTATTCTTATGGCTATCGGCATAATCGCAAACGCCCTTGACAACAATGCAGGGTAAGTCATTCCAAAGTCCAGCTCCCTCCATCTCAAATGCCATCAGTGAGTAGCGCTTAGAGATTCTGTCTCGGTCCTCTGCAGACTTGAGAACTGTGTCCCCAGAGCCAATGCGCCCCATGAAAATTGATGGCGCCTGGGCACCTTTGATGTCGCCTTTCATTTCTAAATCCAATTTTGCGTCAAGTCGTTGTCGCTGCACTAGAAAGCCTTTGCTACATCCAAGCTCGCGGCAATCCTGGCCTACAGAATCTTCGCAAACAGGATCTCTGCTGCTATGACACTGATGGCAGATGCATGAGGATGAGATGTAGTGCTTATGACGATAACTAGCCTGATATAGCTTATCATTTTGTGAACCCGGGTATTGATACTTTGTTGACTTATGCGAGACGTCCTGGATCTCTTCCAAGAGTTCAGCAGCACGCTTGGTGAGGCGTCTGAAACCAAGACCCGTTTCCATAGTCTTGATGAAATTGAGGACATTTTTTGAAGGGTGGCTTGCTATACCATCTGTTGCCTCCTTCATCCTGAAGTCATCTGGATATTGCCTCCCAAAGTCATACTGTATAACAGTTTGGCTGATGATCACATCTCCCAAGAGGATTTCTTCCCCAGTGGGGGGGCTTGGCACACCACCGCAAATGCCGGTTAATAGAACAAGGCTTAAGTTTGGGTAACTTGAGCGAAGGCTAGCTGCAGTGCTGGCAGCATTAACCTTTCCCATGGAAGAGAGGAGGACAAGAACGACGTCAAAGACTCCTATGCGCCCTGTTGTGTATGTATTTGCGTCTCCAACAGCTCTACCATACTGGTCTCCACTTTCATCCCAGAATTTATCAAACAATATGGAGACAGCATCGTATTCTAGCGGGAGCGCACATATGATGGCAATCTCAAAGTCTTGTCGGTCGATCGGCGGACCGGCCATTGGGGGCGGCGAAACGTTAGGCTATATGAATAAGCTCATTGCCATTGATGGAAGGGATAATATTTACTAAAGAATACGCTGTAGGACGACTCGAAATGGATTCTGATTGATTGATTGTTTGTGCTGCTATATTTACCACTCATACTCCGTATACAAGACAGGGCTACAAGGTAAGCATTACAACCCAACGCATTTATGTTGGGTTTATAGGGTAGACATAGCGGGCTGCTATTGGCCAATCGGCCAGTCAGGTATCAATCGATATCGTCACCGAGTACAATCGGTCACTCAAGGCAATCATTGGTTGGATGGAGCTTGAGAATTAACCGGATATAAATTCACTTTACCCTCCTCATTCGGATGGATCAGATAGACAGCCATTGAAGTACAAAGTACATAATGACAGAGAATTACATCGCTAAAAACAACGGTACATAGTGAAAAGTAGAAGAAAACAGCAATTGGGAGCAAAATCGCAAAATGTCATATGGATAGCAGAAGTTAGCAGGAGATGGGTGTAGTACAGGTCCATGCTTAGCTGGTATAGAACGTGAGTCAATTGTGATGCCTGTAGAGAGCGTTCATAATAGGTTTTGCTCTATCCAACGAGCAATGGGAGAACACTATGGAAATACACTCACTTTGAAGGCTGTAACGCCCACAAAGATAATAATGTCATAGACGAAAGGGAAGTATACAGCTCAAAATGTCTCCCTAGATGGCGCTCTCGAATCTACCCTGCAGTTTTCTAATAGAATACATCGGTAGATGAGCCTTTCATTGGCTCAACACCTTCCATAAACCATGCCGTCTCTTTTGGGCTAGTTTACCAGAAGAAAAAAAAAATCCTTTTCTGGAGCGACTTGGCTCTAGAATGTATATTTATTTATGTAGTAAATCCACCAATATCTAGTGCACCTATGTTGAGGAGAGATCATGCTCGCCCACCATGTTCATTTCTGTCACTTTTGGCTATGATTCAGCGATTTTGGCCAGCTTTCTTAGCATCGGACTATCCTATTTATTTAAGCTAATCCTACACAACTATCATCCATTCGAAAGCCCCCAGTCCGTAGCAGCCTATAAGGAACTAAAAGACGCAGGAGGCTGAGCGCCTCATCTTATGAAAATCAGGGCTCTAGTGTGTTAGGCAGATTTACTAGCACTAGCGCAAGATCCTATGGGAATAGTCATGAGGCGTTCGAATCCATCTACTTTGAGGCTGCTTCATGCGCTCCTTCACCAGACTTGGGGCTTAAAAAAGCTGAGCTTGGGAGGACGTCCGATCTATTATCGTGGACAATTCATCAGTTCTCATCTGGTCTGTGAGGCGCGCCATGAGATAGAACTAGGCAATCAGAAGAAAGGCCGAGGTCCCGATAGAAGCCGCGGCGACTAGCACGCAGGCGGAATGCATGTTACGTACATATATTTTGAGGCGATTCATGCTTGTGGAGCGACGTTCCGCTCTCTGATTAGCACCCTCGACCTAACGTGCGAGTGAATTTGTACTAGTACATGGAGTAGTATGTGCTCTAGTCATACACGATGGAGCGTCGCATCTGGCTTCGAATGCTGGGGATCCGGGGAGGCAAAATGGCTCGACTCTGCTTTGCTCTGCAGACGCAGGAGACCAGCTCAAAAGCGGGCTGGCTGTCAATGCAAAACACGTTAAAAATGATCGGCCTGGACTACTACGTGTAAATGCTACTGCTGGGCAATTTCCTAGAGATTTTGCGTAGCATCTGAGATGCATCGCCCTTCCTCTTTGGAGTCGTACGCGCCTCTCCTCCTCTCCTGAATGAGCCTAATTTGGATACCAAGTAAGGCGGTGCAAAGTATGGAGTATGGAGCACAGCACACCAACTTCTGGAAGCTTATGCCAAGATTCCAGTGAGGAAAATACAGGTTGATCTTTATATCTGCTAGCAGCATTACTTGTAGTAAGTGTTACGCTCGGCGGGCTTGGTTCGATGCCAAGTTGGAGAAGTGATAAGGGTCTTGGCAGCATCTCCACTCGAAGACCAGTACCAGAAAAGACGGTGTGATTTGGAAAGAAGAAGAAGCTTATGAATTGGATCCGTTTTGTTTTCGTAACGGTGCTCGGCGACGGTTCCCACAGGCTGGGCAGAGGTCCAGAGAGAGAATAGATGCGAGCAAACAAAGCAAGCAAGCAAGCCTCTCGAGCCTTTCTCATACCAGAGTGGCTCTCGGGGAATATGGAGCAGTCAAGCATCCTAAAGAGGAGATGTATTGAGCAGGGAATAGACCCGGATTTGTAGTAGTATGCGCTCTGGATATCACATGAGGACGATTCAATACCTGCCATCGCCCAAAAATCGTATATCTTTTAGCGACGATTTCAAATTTTCCACGGGTACCGGCACCAGTGCATGCAATCTGCAATGACTAGCATATGTATGGCGAGATTTGTAGATGGAAAGGCGTAACGGCGCGTCCGTGGCTGCGGGAGCCAAGATGCCGGCCACGCCACTGGCTGACAGCCAAGGAGATGAGGCTCAAGGCACCGAACCTCTTGTTGTCCTTTTTGTTTGTTTTCTGCATACACATCGAATTTGAGGATAGCAACAGCCAGATCACAACGAGATCCGCGGCTTCTTCCAGGCTTCCCAACTGCGCATGTTGGTTGTTTTTATCCGCTCCTTGCAATTTATGCGAGCGAACGAGCCACCCAGCGACCCTTGACCTCAGGACCGGGGTAAATCACGTCAAGGCCCCAAATAGGCAGGTCGAAATGCCTATCCCTGGATGCCGACAAATGGGAAAATCAGAAGCCGTGTAGTGTGGCGGGTCTAACAACCTTAAGATAACCTAGAACTAGCCAACCCACAAAAGCGGACGATGATGGTCTAGTGCGGGCACTGAGAGGGATTAATCGAATCGATGGATGGATGCCTTTGCACTGCTCGCGAGGCTGGTGGCGATGAGGCGGATGCGACTCCAAGCGGTTGTTGGTAGATGTTGGATGGATGCCATGTATTTTTGCGAGATTCTGGTTGAGGCTTGGAAGCGAGTTGAATAGAGATGGAGATAAGGGCAAAGATAAGGGCATCAGTCTACTCGGCACTCCGTACCTATTGAGGCTATTGTGTCCGTCTCGGCGGCCAAAATCAGGTGCCGGAAGTCGCTCCAAGTTCGCGCCGCTTGGCAGCTAGAAGCAGCCCCCAAGTTGGAGTAAAAACTCCCTCCGCGAGCCCAAAATGCCCCAAGCGCAGTGCTTATTTCCTGCTAGTCCGCCCTTCTAGAACTCTTCGCCCGTTCCTCTGATTCGAATGAAAGTGTGGCGCTTTCTAGCGTCTCGGACGCTTATCTGTTTGGCGCTTTTCTCTCCACCACCCTCAACCAACAATGACTTGGCCAGGCACCAGCGTTTCTCTCTCGCAGAGGCGCTTGGGTTGTCCGATGAATGGCATGGATTACCTATTCATGAGGCCGTCTCTTTATTGACTGCTCACACTGTCGGGCCACTCCGGGCCTTCAGGGATTCTCCAAGTCCCCCCCGGATTCCCTACGTAATTGGAATTACCTACGTTGCATTCTAGGCGAACGGGGAAGATGCAAGATGGGGCTGCTGCTATTTGGACCGATAAGCCGAGACATTGCCTGCTCCTCTTCAGCTTATTACTACTAGTATAGAGCAGTATTGCTATCTATTGTCTACTGACTGACTGACTGACTGTCTGACAGCGTCAGCCGAGCAGCCAAAATGCCAACCAAGCGCCGTGGTGCAAGCGGGGCGAGATAAGAAGATATTTTCATGTCTAGGAACGCAGAGACCCCCAGTCCTGTGGCAAACCATTAGGGCTTCTACGAAACATCATCGGCTCACGTCCCCCTCTATGGCCTTTGCTAGGCGACGGCTCGCGTGTTCTTTCACCTGGGACGAAATTAGCAGACCCCGAGACAAACCGTTCGGTGGCCAAGATGTGATCCGCCCTGCTGCAGGCAAACGAGCCGTGTCCTACAGGCAATTTACCGGATTTGGCCAGCACAAAGTCATCCAATATTGAGGCGGGTTGTTGTACAGTCTCCATTTGCCTCATGTGATTGGAGAAGCGGAAGGCGCACGAGTAAAAACAACAGGACCAAGAGATTATGGCATGTTCTCTGGGGACTAACTCTGCCAAGTCAGCCCATGGAGTCGATTACTAGTAGATCCATATTCTGCCCTTCAGATAATCGACTAAACAAGAGCTGTTATGGATGTAAATGGCAAAAAAAGAGAGAGGTGAAGAAAAAAGGGACAGGGATCACACCAACCCCACGCAGCCACACTGCTACCATCATCCTCCACCCTAGGCGAGGGCGAGGTGTGTTTATCGGTCCCCGGTTTTCTCCAACCAAGAGCACCGAACCAAGACTCCAGCAACTTGACTTGCTGATACGGGCATTGAATGGCCTTTCGTTGAACTAAAATATACGTTAGCTCCCTTGGCGAACACACCAGCAGCAGCGGGAAAAAAATGCGGTCACACCAGCCGTCGGCCTCCCCCAGAGGATGCATCTTCCCCCAATCTCAATCTGCTAGCCTCAAAGACCTCGCCCCGGTCCGTGCAGCTCATGAGGCCATGTCCCCTTGCCTTTCTCAGCTTTCTTCTCCACCTCCGAAGCCCCAGGTTCGGGCTTTTTGCTGGTTTTTGCTTGCGCCCAGCCCAGTGATAGGCTCAGACAGGCAGTATGGAGAGGAGTCGAGATATGGACCATGTCTTGGTGCGTGTTAGTCTCGGGGCTTCCATGTGTATGCACACACACATGGAGTAGTATTATGGACCGTGGAACAAGGAACAAGGAGCCGGGCCTGGCTGACCGGATGGATCTGAACCCAACACCCAGCAGGTGCGAAGCAAAATGTATTGTGATGGACACCAACCCCAACAGTAGCATTTATAAATCAGTGAGGCTGCCTCCTCCGCGAGACGGCTTTCCTTTTTGTCTACCTCCATCCTCTCTCCTGCCCTTGCCGTCGCCCTCTTTCCCCCTTACCTGCTTTTTCCTTTTTTTACGACTTTGGTGGCCTGGTGTGTCTCTTTTGTGTGAGGGATCGTTACCCAGTGGTTCACACAGCTCTTTTCGTCTTTCTCCCCCCTCCTCTGACGGGCGACTTCCGATCAGCTGCCAACCACCATCTCGCCGCCATGAGCCATCGCGACGATGGGCTTTACGCTCATCATCCGGATGCCGCTGACTACGGCCATGACACGGAGAAATACAGCACCGAAAACGGCAACTTCGAGCATGTTCGCATCCGCGGTCTCGAGACTTCGGCCGAGACGTCACTGCATCGCGGCCTCAAAGCCCGCCACATTTCCATGATTGCCATCGGTGGTGCGCTCGGCACTGGTCTCATCATTGGTACCGGAAAGGCTCTCGCCCAAGCCGGACCCGGCTCGCTGCTCATCTCGTACTGTTTCGTCGGAATTCTCGTCTACGGTGTTATGGCATCTCTGGGAGAAATGGCGTCTTGGTTGCCCATGAGTGCTGGATTCACGGGTTATGCGACTCGATATTGCCATCCGTCTCTGGGATTTGCTCTTGGTTGGACGTAAGTTTTGAGTTGCACCGCATCAGCAATGTGGTCCTCCGGCATGTTGACATGGAATTGCTAACGCGGACTCTAGATACTGGTTCAAGTACATCATCACCACTCCAAATCAGTTGACGGCTGCCTCGCTGGTTATCCAATACTGGTGTCCACGAGAGAAGGTCAATCCGGGCGTCTTCATTGCCATCTTCCTGGTTACCATTCTTGTTGTGGTACGTCTCTTTGCTCTCTTATCCACCTTGAGGCCTTTCTTTGTTTCCTTGTTTCCTTCATTCATCTCCATTCTCCGCCCCATTCTAACCAGTATTTAGAACTACCTGGGAATCGAGCTCTTTGGCGAGTTGGAATTTTGGCTTTCCTCTTTCAAAGTCATTATTATCGTGGGCATCATCATTTTCTCCCTTTGCATCGCTTGCGGAGGCGGTCCCAATCACGATGCCCCTGGCTTCCGATACTGGAGTAACCCCGGTGCCTTTGCTGAATTGTACGCCACGGGCGCCCTGGGCAAATTCCTTGGTTTCTGGTCTGTCATGGTGAATGCAACCTTTGCGTACCTCGGAACTGAGCTGGTTGGTGTCACTGCCGGCGAAGCCCAGAACCCCCGACGAAGCATCCCCAAGGGTACGTTTGATCTGAAAACCCCCCATGAACACCTCTTCTTTCTCATGGAACAGGCACTAAAGCGTCACTATAGCCATCAAGCTCACCTTTTTCCGCATCCTCTTCTTCTACTGCCTCAGTGTCTTCCTTGTCGGCATGATCGTACCCTACAACAGCGATGAGCTCACCTTCGCCAACAAGCAGAAGACCAGCGCCAGCGCCTCGCCTTTTGTTGTCGCAGCCGTTGTTGCCGGTGTTGAGGTCCTGCCACACATCATCAACGCCTGTATCCTGGTCTTTGTCTTTTCCGCCTCCAATTCCGATTTGTACATTGCTAGCCGAACCCTCTACGGCCTTGCCTCGGATGAGGCTGCCCCGGCCATCTTCAAGCGCACGGACAGACGTGGCGTACCCTACCCAGCTCTTATCGTCTGCGCGGCAATTGCCTGCTTGGCGTTTATGAATGCTTCTACCAGCAGTACAGTGGTAAGTTTTTCTCTCTTTGGCTCGCGAAAAAAAAAAACAGAGCTAACGCGATTACTAGGTCTTTGGCTACTTTGTCAACCTCGTCACCATCTTCGGCATCCTGACCTGGATTTCCATCCTCGTCACTTACCTCTTTTTCCTCCGCGCCCGCCGCGCCCAGAACATCCCCGACAGCGCCATGCCCTATGTTGCTCCTCAGGGATACTGGGGCACCGTTGTCTGCCTCTTCTTCGTCATTCTCATCAGTTTGACGAAGAACTTTGATGTCTTTATCCGCACCGCTGATCGAGATTTCGACTACAAGAACTTCATCACTGGATACCTTGGAATCCCCCTGTACCTCATCCTCCTCTTTGGCCACATGCTCGTCACCGGCAGCAGGGGCGTCAAGGCCCACGAGGCAGACTTTTACACCGGAAAGGACATCATCGATGCTCAGGAGGCGGAGTACCTGGAGAAGGAGGAGGCCAAAAACGCCAACAGCGATGGCATGCGCAAGTTTTACAACCGCTACGTGGCGTGGCTGTTTTAAAAATTGGGAAGCTGTGTGCGTGTGTCGCTGTTTTCCTGGATACTTGGTAGAGGGGGCTCCTTTTTTTTGTATTATTACGCGGCATGATATATGTACTACGAAGTATTATCTATCAATGATATGATTAGATGTGTATGAAATTCGTACTTTAATGGAAACTATCCATAAAAAACTTGGAACTGGTAGATGTGAATAGCAGCAAATCAAGTTACTGATGGAGGACGAATTGCATATTGTAACAACAAATATTCGGTATTGTAACAGCTCAAGCCACAAGCATCATCATCATTCAACGTATTCTACAATATCTGCTATGCAAATGCGCCCTGACAATTATAGAAAAAAAAAAAACGCCGCCAAAGCCACACACTCATTCATTCAAAGACGCCCGTCATGTGCCCAAAAAACCCGTGGAGCGTAAAAAATGTATACAGGGAAGATAGATGCATGAAAATGCAACAAAAGCAAGCTCCCAAACTTCCATTCCCTACCACCCCGGCAAGCCAAACTTTGAAAAAAATCCAATGTCTTGACGGGGACGTACATGCACACACACACGATCCAACTCACTCGGCGTCCTATCCCTTCCAGCTAGGTAGCTTATTTTTATAGAATAAAAAAGGGGGTATAATCCAGAAAAATAAAAACATAATGCAAACTTCTCTCGTGGCCGCTGAGGCATCATATGCTTTTTAAGCCTTTTTTTTCTCGCTTTCTTTCTTTTTTCTTGCTTCTTCTTATTGTTCTCTTAGACACCCCTGAATAGCCTGACAATGAGGAACCACATGGCGCCCAAAAACTTGAAGCTGCTCAGGGCTGCGACGCTCCAGAGCACAACGGCCATGTAAATGTTGGATCGCTCAGCTTGCTGCGCCTCCTGGTCCTGTGCAGTGCCGGGCGTGATTCTCTCAAGACCGGCAGAGCTCAAAACCACGGCTGCGAGGGCAAAGTTGGTAATCATCCAGATGAGCACGACGCCGGTTCGAACACCTCGGTAGTAATCCATCTGCTTCTCTTGCAGCTGTGCCGGCGTAGGTTCCTTCTTCTCTTCCTTGAATTTTACACTAAACATGGCAACTTCTCGCTGGTACTGCGCGTTCAAGTCGCCTTCATCGGGAAGATCCGTTTTGCCCTGGCCATCTTTGGTGTTGACGGACGGCAGCTTCTCCACTTTATCGTCGCCCTTTGTACCCCAAGACACGTCGTGGGTGTTGCAAAAGGCGTAGACGTTGAGAATGTTTGTAAAGGTAGGAGTCAAGAGCATATACTGAGCAAAGGAGGTAACCATGTGCCATGGGTCAAACATGAGGAGAGACGCAATGAGCCAGATACCATATGTCGACATGACGGATACAATAAGCGTGTAGAAAACCTGGTTCTTAAACAGTTGACTAATGTTGAATCCGTCTCCGTCATTGAGATCCGCAAGGATAGCCTTAACCGCGATGAAGACGGCTGCAAACAACAAGTAGCTATTGGGATGCGTCAGCATGAGGGTACATCGTCGATACAAGAAAGGGCACAACCTACATCATGATACCAGCCCAAAACCACACCATGGCCGAATAAAGCTTACCAGAACCGGCCGGTCGGTTGCCTAAAGACAAGACGAAGCAAGTGATTAAACAGACGCCATACAGCCACTCGAATACAACGCCCAAGATTTCACCGGTTTTGCCCAAAAGATCTTCCGAGCCCAAGCTTGTTGTCAAGATCTTGAAGACGAGGAAGAAGTTGCCAATTGCGAACCAAGCAAAAATCATGTTGATGGTGTTGAAGACGAACTCGATGAAGAATGCAATCTTGCGGAAGAAGGAATGATCAGAGCGGAAGAAGTCGTGGAAGTGGGCGATGGCGTAAATGGCAGCAAAGAAGGAACCGTTGAGCCAACGACGTCGCTGGAGGACCAACTCGGTCACTGTGTCGGGCACATCAGTCTCGCCGGTGGCAGACTTGACGTACTGCAAGATCCAATGGCAGTTACGCTTGGTGACCAGCTCAAAGCAGAGAATACGATCTTCGGCCAGGTACATGTTGGACTCGAAGAGACCTGCTTTGCCGCCGCCATGCAGGGTTTCGCCCAGGAAATACTTTTCGAGAGGGCCCTGGCCGTTCTTGTCGTTCTGCAGGGCGACATATCGATAAGCAGAGAAAGCACCGGGTAAGACGGAGATGAAGCCAAAGGCCGACTCCAAGGGCTTGTCGAGAATGTTGCTCATCTTGTACTCAAAGTTTTGCGTCGCGACGAGAGGGTTAATCAAGTTCTTGCCGCCAGTACCCAACATGGCCTTGATCTCACCGCAGGCACCTCCGCACATGGGCTCCAGGTCAAACGCCTTCCAGAGGTGGTAGATGGAGCTACCGCCAGGCCTCGTACCAGCATCGATGAGGACGCAAATGTTGGGGTCCAAAACACGGCCAAACGCTTGGAAGAACCATCTATGAGAGTTGATCTTCTTTGCGTTCTTCTCCTTGAGGCAGAAAAGCAGCTGGACGGGCTGTCGGCGGTGGACAAGCGAGACTACGTCCTTGTTGAGCTGCAAGTGCGTCTGGGTGGTGTACTCGTAGATGTGCGCAGTCACGTCCTTTCCGTTGACTTGCTGCTTGGCGATACCCTCCTGATAGACTCCAAGGCCTGCCAGCACCGCTCTTGTGCGAGGATTGATCTTGGAGCGACCGTCGCTGACGATGCAGACTACAATCTTCTTCCAAGCGTCCTTGCCCCACGTCTTGCTGTTCGGGCGGTTGCACATGTACTCGATGTTCTTGAAAACACCCACCATGGTTCGCGCAAAGAGGACGTCATCCTCATTGTACATGGTGACGACGATGAAGAGTTCGGTATGGCGGGGCTTGCTGAAGAGCCTCTGGCGCAAGGTGAAATTTTCGTCGTAGAAATCCTTGGGATCACATGTCGCGGCCGAGTATCGCATATGGGTGAACTCGTCACGCTCGCCGTGGGGATTCTCGCGCAGCATGACGGGAGGCACCGGGCAGTCAAGCACCAGGTTACCGCGGTACAAGAGCACCTGCTTCACCGTCTTCCACCTTTTAATGCCACCGGTCGGTGTAACAGGCCGAGCTTCTTCGTACTGGTTGAGAGGCGTCTCTGTATTCTGGTGTGAAAGCATTGGTCGTTGATCGTCATAGTCATAACCCTGCTGCTCGTAACCTGGTTGTTCATAGCCTTGATCATAAGATTGGTGTTGATCGTAGCCTTGGCCGTCGTGCGGCTGCGGCTCATACGGAGCGTTGTAGTAGGCATCGTGATGGGCCTCTGGATTTATTGAGTAATCCGACGGGTGTTGGCTGTTGTTGTAGGACAAAGCATCGACCGAGTGCTGGGGCGAATTCAGTCAGATACCACGGCTCCCTCAGGGGTCACATCAAGAGGATGCTTCCTTTGACACTTACAGCGGGGTTGATATGTAGCTGGTCGCTGGGACTTGCCAGCCGGCCAATATCTGGCATCTGGGCATTCTGAGGGTGGTGGCCATACGGATTCTCGTCAAGCTGGTATCCCTGCTGAAGCGGGTGTCCAGGCGACGGGGTCCTATACGGGTTGCCCCGGGGATCCATCTGGTGACGATCGTCGTCGAAGTCGTGGTCTGCGAGTAGAATTCGTTAGATGCGGTGGAGAGAAGAAGAAAGTTGTCGTCGAACGCAAAGCAAACAGCGGAGAATTGAAGAAGAGAAAAGTAGAGGATCAAGAGAGAGAGAGAAGAAGAAGAAGAAGAAGAAGAAGAAAAAGAAGGATTGGAGACGTTAGCGCAAACAATTGCGCGGCACAGGGCTATCTGTATACCACGCCACGACCCAGGGAACGTGGGGGAGAAGCTAGCCAAGAAGGTCCAGCATCGCAATGTGTGCCCTGAGGGGAGAAGATGAAGATGTCGCAACAGGGAGCAAGGCTTCGTAAGGACGATGTGGGCAAAAGTGGGTGTTCGAGATTAGGCGGGCAGGGGGTCGAGGGGCCAAGAGTCGTCAGAAAGGGAAATTGGCGAGCGCAAGCGTACATACCTAGGCGATTATACGACATGGTTGGTGTGAGGCGAGAAGGATGACGGGACAATCAATCAGTAGTTGTAAGCGGTTGGAAGAAAAGATGAGATGCCGTTGCTAATTGAAGGGCGAGAGCTTCTGCAGCCGCCCTGGTTTCCTCCACGTTGCCCCTGGTGGCGCCTGGAATGGGGGAGAGTCGTGTATTTTTGGAGTCGCCTCTTTTTTTTTTTTGTTTACGGACCACAAGTTACCGGCAACACACAAAGATTGCGGCGCAGCAACCGGCTTGGCTTCTCTTGCGTCGTCGACGTCTGATGGGGTTTCTAGAGCGCGAGCGCGAGACAAGCAGACGGGGCCTGTGCGCACCCTGAATGGTTCACGGCAAGGCGATCAGATACGGCTGTGTCGAGGCAGCTTCTCCAATGGGTGCAAGGCACGGCAGAGTTGGAGGCATGCAAGGTACCAAAAGTACGTCGAGTTGTGTTGCGTGTTTCTCTCGCCGACGATCACTTTTGTCTCGCAAAATAAGAATACGACGTAGTGCTTGAATGTAGCAATAAGCGCGGTGGATACCTCTCTCAAGGCCGAATGCTAGAATCTCGGTGTGCTAGTCGTACAAATAAAACGAAGGGGGGAGAAGAAGGGAAAGAGAAGGAAAAAGATACAAGCACGGGTAAGATGAGAAAGATCAAACGGCGGTTTCAAAGTGATGAAGTAGCCCCCGGAGTCGAAGAGTTTCAGTGAAGCTTGTCGGAAAACCAGGGCCCGTGCAGCAGCAAAAACCCCAAACATCATCCCCCCTGGCTTCATCTGACCCCCCCTTGGTTGATGCGGTCCAGCTGTCGGTTTCAGAGGCGCTAGTGGGCGTTTTAGCGGCTTTAGGGGGTCCTCGAGGGGGGCTTGGGGAGGCAGACTGGCGGGCAACGCTGGAATTCTACTGGCCACAGCGCCCAGCTCCCCACCAAGGGCTTTTGTGGCCCATTGCCTTGGCGACGGGAAAAGCTGTGACGTCGATAAGGATGGATTTACGAGTAGTACTAGTATTAGACGAGAGAAGGGTGACATCCAGGGGTTGCATGTGCTTGTGCTTGTGCGCTCCGTATGCTCTGTGCCCTGTGTTGCCGCGGAATTATTTGAATGCTGATTTTATTTTAGTTATTTTTATTTTTATTTTTTCTCTCTCAATCTTCCCTGTGTTATCCGATCTCTCTTGCTCCATAATAGATACATACAGAGAGTCCCTTTTTTTTGAGCGTGCTACTGCAATTTAAAAAGGCGGATAGACGGCAGCTATACCAAGCACCCACCAGACAGGGCTCTCCTTGTGCGATATCGCATCAATATGCCGATTTCCAACACGGCTCATGCAAATGGCAGACAGCGTCGTCAGCAGCAGCAGCAGCAGCAGCACACCGTCATTCCACTTAGGTCAAAGCAATATTTTTTTTACGAGTTGATCACGACAAAAGTACCCAAGTACTCGACATCCAGCGGGGGGGAAGAGCTGTTTGTTGCCTCCCATGACAAAGACTCCCACACGCCATGGCCAAAAATAAACATCAGCCTCACAAAGAAAAAAAAAAGGATGCCACCGCTTTTGCCACAGACCGGACACAGAGCCTGCCGCCCACGGTCAGCTCGCAACCAAACGACAGGCCTAGCGGACTCAGCCTCGCAAGCCTTCGTTGACACCACCCAATGATTGGACCCAGTGGCGTCGTATAGCATCGCAGAGCATCCAAGCCTCTGCCCGCGTCGTCACAGCTGATGCGTCTAGTGACCGCTAGATCAGAGCCAATCTGGGGTACCCTTCCAAAGCCCTGTTCACAAAAAACCCTCTTTTATTGATGAGGATCAGCATTCCACGCTCAAAAGTGTCGTTGAATTGCTCCAGATTTTATAATGGGTCTTTCTGGCCAATGCTAGTCATGATCTGTAAACGGCCGAGAGGCCCTGAGCTGTATTACCTTGTGCAACTCGGGATTAAAGAACCCATCCGTGAACCGCCCCAAAAAGGTACTCTGTGGCACCACTTGGAGGGGCTTTGATTCCATCTCATGCTTAGTACCTTTGTACTCCGTAATATGCAGCAAACTCCTAAACAGTAAGGTACATATTGATGGCATAATGCAGTTCACATGTCAAAAAGAGAAAGAAAAAAAAAACACTTGCAGCCATGCCATCCACAAGGCAGCATTGTTTTCTGCCTCAGATCTGGGATCCTATCGATTTTCCTTCTTTAGCAGCCAATGCGGGGCATCAAAACTGCCTCGCGGGGCATCAGCCGACGCTCAGGCACAGTACGAAGTGCAATGTACCTGTACCCAACCGCCTCAGACTTCTTCCCGCAGGCATCGGTATCTGCACCTATCCTCACCTTGCGTTCTATTTTCTTTTTCTATTCCGTGCCATTACCAAGATATGACTAGATTGCCGCCAACCACTTGCATTACGTGTCGAGAGAAGAAATGATTGCATCTAGAAATCTAGAATCATGGCTGACGTACGTTTTTAATTATACTTTTATTTTGATCTCCAAGCTTGTTGATGCAAGCCTGCGCCTTATACGGGACACAAACAAGTAACTGTTCATAGTAAAGACCAAAATTCATTCTCCAGCTTCAAGATACGCCCTGTCGTCGACTACAAGCACAGCGACAGGCACAGCATAACTAAGCGTAATCATCGTATTCTCCATGCCGCCAGTAAACACAGTTTTCCCCTCTTCTTTCTTTTCCCTTTGAGGCAAGTTGATTCGAGCATCTCAAAGTTCATAAACTACCCGGCGGCAGGCTGCGTTAGTCTTACATCCGACATGTCCATAGCTGATTAAAAAAGCAATTTGCCAAAATGTTCTGGGGACGCGAATAGTCATGCGTTGTTTAGTAATTGCTTAGTCCCGTAAGCCAAATTCGTTCCATCATAAGACGACATCTGGGGTAAGCACGAGTTGCCGTCTCCAAATTCGTCAAAAACAGCTAGAGAGATTGCAAAAGGTCAGTGTGGCATTCTTCTCGCACAGAATTTCTTGTCTCTATTCAACCATGAGCGTAATTTATGTGATAACAACTAAATCTCTGGATAACCTTCAACAAGCCTGACTAGATGACCGTCACCTGTGGAAGCGTATCAAAAACAAGGCGGCGGCCCTGGGGAAACCACAACGACGGCTAATAGATGAATGCATTCACGTCTATTAGATGCCTACTAGACACCCAATAGAATAACGAACCCTTGTATACGGATTTTGCCCCTCAGTCATGAAGGTGCATCAATGCAGGCAATTGTCTGACGGCAACGCATTTACCCACAAAAATCTCTTTAACAACGCTCTCGCTACAAGCATCCCTCAAGAAACACATGGACTTTGTCACAAAAGCTTCAGAAAACACTCTCGATGATCAGCAAGGCGTTATGGCCTGGTATAAAAGGGCCTTCCTCCATACGAGGTTGTGGTCCCAAAAAGAGGGGTGAGTCCTAAGCACCATTCGTTCGACTCCACAAGCACATGACGGCTGATTATACAAGTCCGCAATCTCCCTCGAGATCATGATGATACCCAACAGCAAAGATTACTGAGCATTGAATTCTCGCCCGGCTATGGTACTGCCTAGTCTCAGCACAGATCCGCTTCCTCTTCACCAATAGCTTCTGTCCTATGGTTGTGTCTCAGTCAATTCTCATTCATCTTCACATATTGCGACAAGCCCGCTGCCAATAACATTGTGTCAGACACTAGCCAGAGGACAATGCCGGACTAAGCCCTACCGGAATTTATACAAAGAGATTCGCGTCCCTTCTCTTCAAGTGGAAGGAGACAGACAAGTTGCTCTCCCCGCAACGAACCCATGGCTGGGATACAGAACTTCACCCCCACAGGAACGGAGCCTCAAGGGCTAGGCCAAATGACCACCCGCACTATTTCCGCAACGCGAACCTCATATAGTTGCAAAACTGGCCGAAACTCAATTGACTCGTTCTTACATGGCCACGTCAAAATAGGTGACAGTTCCTCAACTAGCAACAAAACTAGTCATCCTAGCTGATTTGTGATCAACTAAGGCAACGCCGCACATACAAAGAAAGCCCTCGCAAAACGCGGGACCCAGCAAATAAGACACACAGAAACACCATGTCAAAAGTGCGAGAAAAAAAAGCCCGCTGTTGCTTACTTTCCATACGCCTCTTGTCTTGCAGCATTTTCCACCTTTGTTCATGCCGCCGTTTTAGTTGGTTCGAGCAGCTGGCTATTGGCTGGTGCGTGTATAGCGCGCCCGTTGCTTATCACCGATGAGAGACAGCGTCAGGTTTTTACCTGAATCTGTTGGGTACTTATGTTTCTCTAATAAACCGATGTCTAATTAGCCCAGTCTGCGAGTCAATCAGGTACAAGTTGTATATATAACCTCCTTTCACCGCTTGGCAACGGCATGGGCTACTCCTGATGAGCTCTCCAAACCCTCACTCGACCACCAGTCTTTGCAACCACCATCCACTTCGGACTCCAGCATCCCCTACTCCAGACATCACCATGGAGGATTTTTCGCAATATCAGGACGTCTTTGGACAATTGATGTTCCTCAAAACCTACACACACATCGCCGTCGGCTTCCCGATAGCAGACGGGGTATCCGAAGAGACCGTGTCAGGTGACATTGAAGCCGCAGCAAGAAAGGTAATCGACGCATTCCCTTGGCTCTCAGGTCACGTCGTCCGCGAGGGAGCCGGGCCAGGCAATTCGGGCCTTGCAAAAATCGTTCCATACCCTCCAGGCGCACGTCCTAGCTCCCTGGTGGTGGTGAAAGACTGCCACAGTCTCTGCCCATCCTTTCAATCCATTGTAGATGCAGGCGCGCCAATGTCGATGCTTGATGGAGAGATTTTGTCGTCAAGAGAAGGAATGCCCACTAGCTACGACGAATCAATCGAGCCAGCTCCTGTGATCAGCATTCAAGCCAATTTCATTGAAGGCGGAGTATTGGTAGCTTTTGCTGCGCAGCATAATATCCTCGATATGAACGGTCTGGCTCAAGTGATTCGGCTTTTCGCAAAGGCATGCAGGGGTGAGCAATTCACCCCGTATGAGATTGAGGAGGGAAACCGGGATCGGAGGAACGCTATTCGACTGTTAGGCCCAGATGAACCAAAGACCGATCTTACTCGATTCCGGGTTACTCCAGGGGGAGACGCACATCCTGAGCCTCCCTCTGATGTCAAATGGGCGTATTTTAATTTCTCTAGCCAAAAGCTGGCTGAACTCAAGCAAGCGGCATCCGCACCGGGCTCTTGGATCTCGACCGACGATGCTCTATCCGCTCTCATCTGTCAGCGAATCACTTCTGCGCGCCTGCAGCGTCTTGGTTCTGGCCCTCCTGGGACAACCGCAGGTTTCTGTCGAGCTATAAACGGGCGGCGTTACCTGGAGACGCCACTCCCAAAGGAATACATGGGCCACGTGGTATATTGCACCGAGCGGGTTCTGCCAGTGAATGACGCAGCAGCTACCGTGGATCTCCCTGCTCTTGCTGCCCATTTCCGTGAGGATATTCACAACTTGAAGCCTGCTGCAATCCACACATTTGTAACGGCAGTTGCTGAGAGTGCGGACAAGGGCGCCATCACATACGGAGCGCTCTTGGACTATTCAAAGTACGACATAATATATTCAAGCTGGACAGGATTAGGGTTGTATCATGAAACATTTGGCGCTCTAGGGAAACCCCTCATCGCGAAAAGAGAAAAGTTCAAGCCCATGGAGGGTTTGGTGTACTTGATGCCCAAGACTATTACCGGGGATATTGATGTGGCCTTGTGCCTGAGAGCGGAGGATATTGATCGCTTGAAGGCAGACGAAACTTTCATAAAATATGGAAACTATATTGGCTGAGATTTGCAGATTTAAATAGATTTTGGTTATACATTAGTTCGTTTTCTAGTATAGTTCAAGGCTGGTTCCTATTTGCTGATGACAGGATATTTCCGATGATCCGTGAGTTGAGCCTACGCTTCGTATATAAAACATAATGGCCACTCCTGGTATCCATGCTGTTTCATCCATTCCCTATGTGAGTGCCTCCACAACCGGGGCAACTCAGACTTCACTGACGCATTAACACATCGCCCTCTGTCACGATATGAAACCTTGAAGGCGGTTAATATTTGAGACTGTCATAACAGTTTCCGATATTTAAAGCATTGGATTCGATGCAAATTGCAGACTCCATATGAATCATTCAATTTCACGAAGTTAAATGATCTTAAACGGAGAGAATATAAGTTAGCCAGCCAGTAGGCTGCAAAGTTGGCTCTAATTGATACATACCCTCTTTGCTGAGTCAAGATGGCGCAGAAAATTGTCTGATTAGCTTGTTAGTAAATCTACTTTCTTGCTGGATAGGACGCAGATAACCATACCCCCAAGCTTCCAGCGGGTTGAGAACCTCAGTAGAGAATTTCTGAGAGCCCACATATCCTCTGTTGATAAGCCATCTGAACAAAGCTCATCTAGGTGAGCGGCAGCGCCATATAAACAGCAGAGTCCTAAGAAACAAGGTCTGCTATTGTTGAGCCAGCCGTGCCTTTGAATCCATTCGGCTTCCGCGCGGCAAGTCTCCATGATCATGTTGTGGGCACAGTTAAAGGCTAGGATAGTTTTTGGATTATTAATCGACATCTTGTAGTAATCGTTCGTGCGATATAGCATGATTAAAGCACTGTTGTACAGAGTTAAAGAGGCATTTCAAAAATACGAAAACATCTGTGACTGCGTCGCTCACCTAAGAGACATCGCAACGGTCTCGCAGAGAGGAAAGCTGCCTCCTTGAGGGGTGCAGATGTAGTCGCTAATTTGATTATATATCTCCGTTTCTACCGCTTCGTATTTGTCCGCGTCGGGACCCCTGATAGCTTTCAGCAGATCACCCATACGGATGGCGTGTTCTGCTCGTGCCAGCAGGTTACGGATAACATCACGGCCGTAGAGGTCAGCCTTTGACACCTGAAAGATGGCAGAGCTTGGAGGGAGATGATTGACTTCCACCAAATATGGCAGACAGCGATCTATTTCAGAAAGGGCGATGGTCCTATTGTAAGAAATTAATGTCAAAGTCAAACCCACGATGATGATAACAATTATTCGCAGCGTACCGATCTAGTAGAATTATCCCACTCCAGCAGAGGTCAAGTTCCAACGGACTGAAATGCTCCCCGTTTGGATCATTATTTCGCTCTGATGCTGTATAGCCGTCGACGCTGAGGCGACGAATGAGGCCGATACATGTTGTCAACGTTTCATAGGCCTCTACGCTCAAGCCATGTCCGCATGCGTAGGTCGTCATGATAATCCCACATTGTAGCAGGGTAAGGGCCAGGGTTCCGGGAGACGACTGTAGAATGGCAAACAGCTGCCGCACGATGCGGTATAGGGCGCTTTGTGCTAGTTGAGGCTGGTGTTGGCAAGGACCCTCTGCAAACAAATGCATACAGAGGAGCAATAGGGCAAAAGAATCGTGACTGATTGCCTCCTCCGAGGTGAAGTACGCTGCCTCGCCATAGACCACATCCCTATCCAGAGTAGGGAGCCAGTGGTAGGCAAGACCAAAGTACTTGGTCACGACATCCGTTACGCTAATACCGCTATGATGGAAGATGTCTCTCACGAAACGCGACAGCGATGGCTGGGAGCAGTCACCTTCGATATAGGAGCAGCTCTTTGAACAGGCGGCCCAAAGTAGATTGCGCTCGCCAAGGGGAGAGAGGTGAAAGCTGCAAGGGCTAGAGCACGCCATCAGCATATCAGATGTGCTGCTAGACGCCGGCACAAGTCCACGCATAGGAGCATCGCTCTTTGTTGGATAAATACATCGGACTGCCTTCCTAACAGCCACCGTATTAGTGCAGTGCCCACGGTAAGAGATACAACAGCTGCCTACATCGAACATCGAGAGCACTGAGGAATGATCCTGTCGCAACGCTGTTTCTGGCGGCGGCAGTTTAAGCACGTCCCAGGGACAAGACCGGTCCGAGGGGAAATGGCTCTTGCTTCACTGCTATTCGAAGACAGAACAAGCTGCTCAGTCATCTTTGCAAGGGCGGATTACGACGGACATGGAGAAATGGGAAATTAGAAAGCAATGCTCAACGGAGCAATTCACGCCTCCACCGAGAGCCGGGACATCTGTTTGCTGGAGCGATGGAACTGGGACTCGAGGCCGATATACGATCGGCCGACCCTTGTAAAATACGCCTGAGGCAGAAGGTGATTCTAATGCTCCCAGTAGCAAGCTTGCGGGTACGTACTCATTGCTAGTAGCGAAGACCAAGCAGATAACGGCGTCGGCTTAGAAAAGGCCGGTACTGGTACATGAACTAGCCGACAAAGCCAATTAGACTTTTGATTCCTTAGCTGACGGCCTCCTGTTAATCGTTATATCGATACGCAAAACGAGGCGTCTCGACGGAGGCGCCGCAGTTCAAAGCAGTATTTTTGTACTACAGTGCCTCACAAACTGTACAGCTGTCGTAACTTTTGCCGGCAAAGCTTTAGAGAATCGAGCGAACATGGCAGTGGGTCCAGGTGCCGATGGCCCGGTGGATTGATTACCTGACTCGGGCACTTCTTGCTCTGTACGCGTAATCTGACATACAGAGTACAGGGACTAGGAGCATTCAATCTCAATCATGGCGTGCTACTGCTCCTGGATTTTGAAGCAATTGAATTTTTATCAAGCGACTTGGCTCTCTAAGGACATATTATGCCTGTAAGCACCTATTTTTAGACCAAAGACTTTGCATCATCCAACCTCTTTCTGGCATCTTCTTGCACCTGTTTCACGATATCGGCGGCTCGCTCCAACTTGTTGACCATCCCTACCCCTGTCCCTGCCCAGATACAAGAAATATCTCTCATCTTCACCTCCTCCGTCTGAGACCGCTGAGAATCGCGGTAGAGTTGCTCCCGCACATCGTCAATGCTCATCCCAGTCTCCAAGTTGTTGTAAATCGCGCCTCTCAAGCACCGACCGTCATACAACTGTGGCCAGGGGTTTGTGCCCCAAACGTCGTCAAACACTCGAGATCTCACTGTAGACTCCCCGCCGTCAGCTGCCGTAAAGATCTCCTCACGTACGTCTGAATCCACCGTCGCCTCTTCAGCTCCAATGAACCGAGTCCCCAAAACGGCGCCTTCAGCTCCCAGTGCTATGGCTGCAGCCACGCCTCTTCCATCCATGATGCCACCAGCTGCAAGAATGGGAATGTGTGATATCCCATGATCTCTGAGAGTGTCTGCCATTTCCGGGACCAATGTTACCACGCTTGCTCCTCTTGCATGGCCATGGCCGCCGGCATCGCTCCCCTGCATCACCAGCGCATCTGGGTGACAACTCTGGGCCGCTTGTAAAGCAGCATTGACACTCCCTATTTGTATCCACACTTTAGTAGAGGGAGTTGCTTCTCGTATACCTCTGACCCAAGCATGCATTTGCAGCGTGCTTCCAAAGGAGAGCCAAATAACCGCAGGCTGATACCTTGCGAAAATTGGCAGCCAGCGTTGAAGCGAACTGCCAGTGACAATAACGCCCACTCCCACCGGGAGGACGTCTAAATCTTGATTTGTGGCCATGAAATCTTTCAGCTGGCTTTGTGCGCTTTCCAGTTCAACTTCCAGTCCCTGAGTGCTGCCGGTGAATCCAATCTGCCCTAGGCCTCCGCTCAGGGTCACCGCAACTGCGAGTTTGCTGGTTGCGACACCACTCATGGGCGCGTTTGCAATAAAGGGGAGTTGGATCCAAGGTAGATCGCGCTTCATTCTGGTGATGGAAGACATGATTTTTCTTCTTATGGCCCCTGATCGATGAAGGACTTTTCACTAGAAAAGATGATGATGATTTCAATATATCGGGCATAAATGAATATAGTGGCAAAGACGCAGAATACATGTATATATTCAATATGTACCTGATGCGACCAATCCCGTTGACGGGTCAGCCTGACCCATATATGTATGTTCCCAAGCTGCATCTAATAAGGCACTACTACGCGATTTATCTACAACCACGTGTGATCTTGGTTGGCCTTGCCACTAGTCAGTCTCCTATACTTGATACATGTAATCAACCTATTAGGGAGAACTTTATAACCTGCAAGCTGTATACACACTTGAGCGGCAGCAAGACCGGCAGATTTTACTCTGCATTGCCGCGTGTAATCATGTTGGGTCTAGAGAAGACCCACACGGCTGCAAATATGCACGTCTTACTTCATACCTTCCTATTGAGCATTATGTAATACTAGTAGAGTAAAGACAATACGCCAAGTAGGGTTATACCGCCAATAAGACTTAAAAAGTTCAAGGGTATACGGCTAGGAACGGAACACAAGTCGCGGGGTTTGCATGAAAACAACTAGATTTGTTGAGTCCACTGTATCTGCAACAATGACTGGAGCCCTCTTCGGACCGTTGCGGGCTCGAGTTTGTCAACGAGTTTCCTTATTTCCGCATACATGTGGCGAAGCTATTTAAGAGGGCCATGCTACCCCGCGTTCTCTTAAACAAAGATATATCTAGCAGTTTGCAGTGTCTTTCTGGCGTTTTGTTCTTCTAGTTGTCAATTATTTAATCTAGTCACTCTGTCAAAATGCCTCTCTCTGGGAGTTGCCTGTGCGGGGAGATCACATACCAGAGCAGCAGTGAGTTTCCTCCATACAACACATTAGCCTCTACTATTGGATCTTATCTCCTAACGTGAATTGTTTTGTAGGCGATCCCACGATAACGGCCCTCTGCCACTGCGTAGATTGCCAAAAGGTATGGGCCATGATGGAGAATGTTCCGAAAACCATCACTGATTTTCCATAGTGGACTGGTTCAACATATACCTCCAATGCTGTAGTCCCCATGACATCCTTCGAAGTTACAAAAGGTGAGCTGTTTCTCAAGCGGTGTGGGATGTTATGACTCAAGGTTTAATTGATTGTAGGCGTGCCCAAGTGGTACGACACCACAGGAGAGTCTGGAAAGAACAACAGGCATTTCTTCTGCGGCAATTGCGGCTCAAGTCTGTATGGAAAGCTAGATGCCATGCCTGATGACATTGTTATCAAGACCGGCGGATTGGATAACGGCGCAACAAATTTGAACAATAGCATCACCGCTGAGTTCTACTGCAAAGATAGGGTAGGCTTTGTTGCACCGCTGAACGAAGCTAAGCAAGTGCCCCGTTTCACATAGGCGGCGACACAGAGCTGCAGCTTATGAATATATGAAAACATCCATCACCCATGTATTTTCTAGCTTTCAATCTGCCCTAGGTATCCGCAATTGGTCATTGGACACCTATACTATGCAGAAACTGTTGAAAGAGATACAGCTTGGAATAGGCTTGCGAAAATAAAGTAAAAAAAGAGATTCTCCAAACTTAGGCGCTTGCACCATATAATTTAGATTATTCTAACCTGGATTTTCAAACTGTTTCCAATAATTCAACCACGAGGGCCATGACAGTGTCAGTGATGGTTGGAATAGACGGTGTACGGAGTAAGCAATATGACAAGCAGGGGTCGGCCGATCCCCACTAGCTTCCGCTCCAGATTTAGCATCTCCGTTGTATCGACAGGGGTCGGCCGACGCTTGCGCGTATTAGGGCAAGCCAATAAGGCTATGCCGTCCAGATTTCCTAAAAGAGGTGCTGAAATAGGTTCGGCTCGACGTCGAAGTGTTGTATTTCGCATGATGCCGAGAGAAATATGTATTTGAAATCATTCAATAATTGAACTTGGCATGCCTCTTGTTTGTTTGTTCTAAGATTCTTTTCTAGGTCCGCTACTGCGGTAAAGAGCCCCATTCCGACCCATTTATGGGGACGAAGGCAGGTTTGTATCCCGGTGGCTACTTATTCACGCCAATTAGATTAGAGACTGGCCGATTCCTTCTAGATGCAGTAGAAGCACTATACTGATTTGTCGTTAATAATCTGCAAGGTTTTTTTGTCATGGCTCGGTAGTGGCTCCTGAAGTGGCACTTTAACTTCTCGGCATTACTGAGCAACACATATTCTCTGTATTGGTGATGTACCCACTGGCATTCATCATGGAGGCAAGGTCATAACGAAAGTGCCCTCCATCCACGGATATAAATACTGCTCAGCAGACTCCAATGTATAATATTCCACCTGAATAAACATACCCTAAACATATACGAGCTGCTCCGTCTCTTCACACTCTTCCTAGACATCTTTACTCTTGATCCTCCGCCACAATGGCTCTCCCTACTACCTCACGAGCATGGTCTGTCCACGACATTCATGGTGACAGCTTTAACGGACTTGTTTTGCAAGAGGACGTTCCTCTCCCCAAACTCTGTGATTACGATGTTTTGGTTCAAGTTGAAGCCGTGTCTCTCAACTACAGAGATTTGGCTATCCCAAGGGTATGTAAACATCACAAATCCCCTGTGTGAATGGAATTTCTGATCACAGGTTTGACTATAGGGACTGTATCCATTTGCCATGAACCTCCCTGTTGTTCCTGGCTCTGACAGCGCCGGCATTGTCCTTGCTGTTGGCCCTAAAGTTACCAGAGTGTCCAAGGGGGACCGAGTTTGCACCTTATTTAATGAGCATCACCAAACGAACCCTATTACTCCTGAGGCCGTTGGAAGTGGTCTTGGTGGTGCGGTGGACGGCACCCTGCGCACTTATGGTGTTTTTGGCGAACACTGCCTCGTCAAGGCTCCATCCTCTCTAAACGCTGTTGAGGCCAGCACCCTCACATGCGCTCCCCTGACGGCCTGGAATGCCCTGTATGGACTACAGTCGAAGGCTGTCAAGGCCGGTGACTGGGTCTTGACCCAGGGTACTGGTGGTGTCAGTCTTGCGGCCATTCAGTTCGCCGCCGCCGCCGGTGCAACCGTTGTCGCTACGACATCGTCAAATGACAAGGCTGAGGCCTTGAAGAAGCTGGGAGCTACCCATGTCGTGAACTATAAGGAGAACCCCAACTGGGGGGAGGCTGCCCGAGCCTTGACCCCCGGAGGCCTTGGATTCGACCATATCCTCGAAATCGGCGGTGCTGCAAGTGTTGCGCAGTCACTCAAGGCCATCAAGCTTGAGGGAGTCATCACCATCATTGGATTTTTGACATCATCCGAGAAGCAGCCTCCTCTGATGGACGCTCTCAACCACCTCTGCATCGTTCGCGGCATCTTTGTTGGCTCCAGGCAGCAGTTTGAGGAGATGAACCGGGCAATTGACTCCGCAAAGATCCACCCAGTTGTTGATTCCAACCTCTTTTCTTTCGACGATATCAAGAGGGCGTATCAATACCAGTGGGAGGGGAAACACTTTGGAAAGGTTGTGATTAAGATTGGAAATTAAAATCTCCTATACAGAATAGCATTTCATAAGCACCAATATTATTTCTACGTATTCTACTTTAAAAAAAAAACTGTCGAACTGGTACATAGCGTGGCATGTGCATCGATTTATGCACCAACATCTTTGGGTGAGCAGCCTGAAACGGGAAGGCATGCGATACCTGATATCAATCATCTCAAACTCTTAGAAATAGGTACCTTAACATCAACTCCTGGGTACATACATGCCGACGGCGTTTTGTATAATCGAGATCCACCTAGTGCCAATACTTAACGCCACTTCATCAAGTGGAATTTCTAGCCCTCTGTCGATTTCATCGATCTAATCGAGCAAGGGTCGGCCGTTCCTAGTTACGGCTAAAAGGTATGTGGAGTGTCTGCACGGAGCAGTCCGGAGCAGCCCGGCCTTTATGTATGGTCGATCTGCTACGCACTCCATACACCCCATGCGACAAATCGAAATCGAAAGTGTCGTCCTGCAGACTAGAAGCAGGTACAACAGCTTCCGATTTGGGCTGCTTGCATCTACAGGCCCCTCAATACTTAATTCAGTGGCGACGAATTACTGTTTATTTCGTGGAGCAAGATTTCTAAGCATAGAGAAGCCGCTCTTGGGATGTGTACCGACAAAGGTGGAGAATGCTAAGCTGGGATATATATTTGATCAATCCTATCTATTATAAAAGCCTTGGCTATTTCTAAGCAATATAGGTGCGTCTCATTACAGGTACTAAAAGCAAGACTAAGAAAAATATCGAATGATGGGGGCGAAAGTGGCTGCTCTGGAGGACGATGGCTACTTCGATCTAGGAACCTACAATCGTCCTATTACAACTAAAAGCCCTGACGCCCAACGATGGTTTAATAGAGGCCTTGTCTGGGCCTATGGCTTCAACACTCAAGAGGCGTCAAGCTGCTTTGAGAAAGTCATCTTGGCGGACCCAGAATGCGCCATGGGATACTGGGGATTGGCCTATACTCGCGGGCCCTATTATAACAAGGCGTGGCGTTTATTCGATCCCGAAGAGCTCAAGGTAGCTCTTGACACCACTTACACCACATCTAGACAAGCTTTGAACCTTGTGGGAAATGCTAGTCCAGTCGAGCAGGCTCTCATCCACGCCGTTGTTGCTCGATATCCCCAGCCGACTCCGACAGATGATTACTCAGTATGGGATCGTGCGTATGCTGACGCTATGGGAAGGACATACGAAAAATTCAGCGACGATCTAGATGTTGTTGTTCTTTATGCTGATGCACTCATGAATCTTACTCCGTGGGCCATGTGGGATCCATATACCGGCCAGCCAGGCCCCAAAGCCCGTACGGTTGAAGCAGATGCTGCTGTCTCGCGGGCATTAACTCGAGAGGGCGCCAAGCAACATCCGGGATTGCTTCATTTGCATATTCACCTCATGGAGATGTCACGCACACCTGAAATTGCTGTTCCTTCAGCTGACCTGCTGCGCGGCCTCGTGCCTGACAGTGGGCATTTGAACCACATGCCATCACATCTCGACGTTTTAGTTGGAGATTATCGAAGTGCAGTCGCTACCAACACGGCTGCTGTGAAAGCTGATAGAAAGTTTGTGGAAAAGATTGGTGGCATGAACATGTATGCTTTTTATCGAGCTCATAATTATCACTCTTTGATATATGCTGCAATGCTCTCTAGACAGTCGCAGGTAGCTCTTGAGAATTGCACATATTTGGAGGATATTTTGCCCATAGAATTACTTGCCATCGGGTCTCCTCCCATGGCAGACTGGTTGGAAGCCTTTTGCGCTGTTCGACCACACGTCTTAATCAGGTTCGGCCGTTGGGACGACATCATGAACCTTGCATTGCCGACAAATCAATCTCTCTACTGCGTTACTACCGCCAATATTCATTACGCAAAGGGTGTCGCTTTCGCCGCTACGGGAAACGTTTCCAAAGCTTTGAAACAGCAGACGTTGTTCTATGATGCTGTAGCTCATGTTCCGCCCTCACGATTCGATTATCCAAACAAATGCGTCGAGATACTCAAGGTCGCCGAGGCAATGTTGGCCGGTGAAATCGAGTATCGCTGCGGTAAATATGAAGTAGCCTTTGAGCATTTGCGTCAATCCATTGACCTAGGTGATCACCTCGTGTATAGTGAGCCATGGGGTTGGATGCAACCAACCCGGCACGCGTACGCAGCTCTGTTGCTAGAGCAAGGCCGCGTGGAAGAAGCCGCCACAGCGTACGCAGAAGATCTTGGTCTGGACGAGTCTTTACCGCGGGGCCATCAGCATCCAAATAATATTTGGGCATTGCATGGCTACCACGAGTGTCTGATGTTGCTGGGGCGAACCGCCGAGGCCAAGCTGCTTGAGCTCCCATTGAAGCTGGCGACATCTATAGCCGATATTCCCATCCAGTCGTCGTGTTTTTGCAGATCTACCAATCGAGAGCTCCCTCAAAATGGGATGATAGTATGTGAGGAGAGTGATAGCTGTTCATTATAGAGTGAGGTTGTTGCTTGATATCGAAGTGTTAAAATCCTTGAATCATATAGATTACAATGATTGAAGAGCATCTCCCTTGTCCTCTCTGGCCGCTTATCCATTATTACCGCCTTGTCCAACACTTCTTTCTGGCTGCAGGATTCCTACCGTTATACAGCACTACCAGCCCCAGAATTAAATGCCGGGATTTGATATATAAGCATTGCATTAGTTAATGAGATCATATGCGGCCCGGGTAGATGCTGCTTTGGCGCCCGCAGAAGGCTATTTTAGGGATTTTCCATTTTGGGATAATGCAAATCAACGTTTTGAGAAAGCGCTGCGTTCCGTCCTACATGATCACCTATGGCTAAAATGCTATTAGTGTGCAACACTTGTGAGAAATGTGCATGCGTGGAGTATTTGGTCTCTATATACTAGAACGTCGAGCCCAGTATTGGGAATCTTGCGATAAGAATCCAGGCAAGTGATTCACTCATCCATACTTCCATCATGCTCTAGTAACTCGACAACTTGAGTATACATTATGTCCTTAACACCGTTGCCGCACCCATAATGAATACCTTTTCATCACCTCTATGGAGAATAACTCAGCAGATCAGATCATATCCAATACGCACCAACCGCCGCGCCATCTCGACCGGAACCGTTATCCCCCTCATCATCAACGGCCAAGATGTTCAGTCGCAAACAACGTTTGAGACGGTCAGCCCACTTACAGGGAAATCATCTAGAACATGTTCATCCGCATCTCCGAAGCATGTAAAAATAACTATCCAAACGGCACATGCAGCATTCCCTGCTTGGTCGAAGACGAAATACTCAGACCGCCGAGATCTCCTTCTTCAGGCAGCGGACATTATGACAAAACGCAAGATTGAACTAGGGGAATATATGCACGAAGAGATTGACGCAAATGAGGAATACCAGAACTTTATTATCAGATTGGCGGTAGATGGTCTAAAAGATGTTGCTGGCAGAATCGCTGGCGCGTGTCAGGGCCATGTTCCTGAATCCATATACGAGGGTATGCGAGCAATGGTTCTGAAGCGACCCTATGGAGTCTGTCTGGGCATTGCACCTTGGTGAGTCTACATACATTTGTTTCCTGTTTATTTCCATCTATATGTAGCGTCTCTAAACGGAGAATGCCGCGGGTTTATAGGAACGCGCCATATCACCTGGGACTGCGCTCCATCACTTTTGCGCTAGCAACAGGAAACACCACCATCCTCAAGGGCTCCGAGCTCTCTCCACTCTGCTATTGGGGAATTGCCGATGTGTTTCGTGAGGCCGGTCTTCCAAATGGCTGCCTCAATCTCATCTTTCACCGCGCCGACGATGCAGCGTCGGTGACGGAATCTCTGATAGCGCATCCGTCTGTCAAAAAAATCAACTTCACAGGAAGCTCCAAAGTTGGCAGCATCGTGGCTGCCACCGCTGGTAAACACTTGAAACCGTGTTTGATGGAGCTTGGAGGAAAAGCAAACGCCATAGTCCTGAAGGACGCCGATCTTCGGAAAGCCGCAGTCCAATGCACAATGGGAGCATTTATGAATGTCAGTATAAACCTGCAAGTAACTGTTTAGCCGCTAACAAACGAGTCATACGTAAAGGCTGGCCAGATTTGCATGTCAACGGAGCGTATCTTGGTAGACTCGACTATTGCATCAGAGTTTGAAGGCGTTTTCAAGGAGACCATTAATGACATATTTGGTACTGCAGAAACCACCCCTATTCTCGTCAGCACCGCTTCCGCCAATCGCAACGGCAGTCTCATCAATGATGCCGTGCAAAAGGGCGCAAACAATGTAACAATCTTCCAGAATGATATACAGCTTTCAACAGAGACAAGAATGCGGCCTGTCGTTTTAACGAATGTCAATCAGTCAATGGACATCTACGGTGGAGAATCCTTTGGACCAAGTGTTTCCTTGTATACTTTCAACACAGAAGCTGAAGCGATCGAATTAGCAAATGATACAAATTATGGACTTTCAGCCTCAATTTTCACCGAAAACCTCAACACCGCTTTTCGTATTGCCGAGGGGCTGGAGTCGGGAGCGGTTCACATTAACTCGATGACAGTCCACGATGAGTATCAGCTGCCCCATGGCGGTGTCAAGCAGAGTGGATGGGGACGCTTTAATGGATACCAGGGACTAGAAGAGTTCCTGTACTACAAGACTGTTACCTGGATGGATTCATAATCTATCCTGACTAATCTTCTAACTTATGGGCCAGAAATAACAGCCATTTAGTCTGCTCTGTAGTGTCTATAAGTCTATCATTCACAACTTGGGCCGTAGTGAGCTCAGCCATCCGCTCGACTTGTTTACTTTACGTGCGTATGGATGCTTGAGGCCAGGCACCATAAAGTCCAGACTGCTAGTATTCACAAAATCTGGATGCGCGTCTCTCATCAAATCCGTCATGCCGCATAGACGCATTGCTGTTTCAATCTCGTCTTTGAGAACTGCAGAACCTGTTAATACCCTTCCAAACTTGAACCGACGGGAAATTGTAAAACTTACTCCAAGCCACGCGCTCTACACCCTCCTGGCCGTATCCTAGTGAGTAGAGGAATGGTCTGCCAAGTCCAACGGCAGACGCACCCAAACAAATAGCCTTGACTATGTCCGACCCTCGTCGAAAGCCGCCATCGATGAGAACTTCGAGCTGACTGAATATCTCAGGACACTGCTTCTGCAACTCTAGCAAGACAAGAATGGTCGGCGGCGCAGTGTCAGCCGCACGACCACCGTGGTTACTAATAACAATACCTTGGACTCCCATTTTCGCAGCTGTAATGGCATCAGCTGCACATTGGACACCCTTGACAACAATTGGCAAGTCAGTGATTGTCCGTAACCATTTCAGGTCGTCCCAGCTAAACGTTGGGTCGATGAACGACGACACCTGACGTGCAAGACCAGCGCCTCTTTTGTCACCAGTCGCAGTTTCGGGGCTGAAGCCGATTCCTGATATATCCAACTGCTCTTTTGACTTTACACGCTCGTCATCTTCTCGTTTGGGGATGATGGGGACATCAACGGTCACAAGAATAGCTTTCACTTTACCGGTGGCCTCAATTGTGCGGATGATGGCTTCGGATTTCTCACGGTCTTTGTTCACGTACAGCTGGAAGAATGCACGCTGCTTTGTTTCTTTTAGGATTTCCGTGTGAGTATATGATGATGGTGTTGCAAAGCAATGCACAATTCCTGCTGCACTGGCTCCTCGGGCTAGAGTTAACTCGCCTTCGGCACCACCGGCTCGCGCAGCTCCTGTAGGCGAGATAAAGATGGGCATATCAAGGTCGCATCCAAAAAGCTTTGTGCGTGCTGTCACGATGCCGACGTTGCGTAAAACCTTTGGGCGCAGCCAAATCTTCCGAAGCATGGAACTATTGGCATCTCGTGTAATGTTATCATTGGAGCCTCCCTTGATGTATCCCCACGATTTGTCGGACAAGGTCATCTGCGCCGCCTTTTCGAAGTCGTCCATGTTGAAAATTTCATCTAGAGCTGGCTTCTCTCGTGATTTAGCCACGCGAGGCTGGTTTGTAGCTTGATTGGCCGCCTTCCATTCCTTCGTTACTGTAGATGTATCCAGTGATCCAACATGGCCTTTCTCTCCCAACGTCTCCCGGATCAATGAAGGTGAATGTACCCGGCTATATTCTTCTGTGGCGTCCTTTCCAGAAAACTTGAGTATAACTAATGACGCATGAGCAATTCCATTCGAAGTAGCGTGTTGACCGTCATGTTGTTGTGTATCATCAAAAACGTACTCTCCTGTCCACCAGGGTGCTCAGGTGCGAATTCAGTCATATCATATACCTCTCCATCAACGACAATCCATACATCATCCCGCTTATTATGCTGGAGAACTTCCGACGTCGCGACTTTTTTGTCCATAATGTCCTGTCTGAGCTTCAGATGATAAATGTAATGTTTTCAGCGCAAATGGAAGCCTATAAATCAGGGGCTGCATACAACATCCTAATGAAGTCAAGTTGGTGTACGGAGGTAGATCTTGATCGCCTTGCCCCCGCACTATTATATAGGTATATAACCGAGGGAGGGGTGAAACATTTCATTTTCCCAATGAAAGGCTGTATGAATCATGGGCAATTAACAGTATCCCGAACTGCCGAGCAATTTTGCCGGTTAGACCCCAGTATCTGCTTGCCCGCATCGCATCCACGAAAGCGCCACGGGAAAGGATTAGCAAGACCTGTATTACCAAGTTGGTGTAAAATAACATGGCACTGGCCACTCAAATGAGCTCAAGCTATTGCTCGGTATCCAATGACCCAATCATCGGTTTTAACGCGGCAACTGGCAAGTGTAGCATTCCGATTCCGATTTAAGCGAAGCGCTGGTAATTGGCGATCCGCACGGCATAAATAGATACCGGCTACTCCGTATAGAGTACGTGTATGCAAATCATGGGCAACGCAACCTGCATTTCCAGCACAACCTCGCTTTAGGGGTCAGAAAACTTTACCGATTCTTTCAGCAGATACCCCAATAAATTGCTCGTAGGCGGTGATTTGCTGGCTCACAAGTGCTAAGGAATACTGTGCAGACGCAGATAATGAGTATTAGTATGCTTGTGTCCGACGGATAAATTCCCAATAGCCGGCGGATGGACAGAGGATCTCAATAAAGCTGCACTATATAGGGCACATACTTGTATTAGCTAGTAAGAAATACAGTTGATAATAATAGCATTCACTTTGCGTTCACAAGGCTGTGTCTTGATGCTCAGAGCGCCTATGGCGTTCTTGTTGAAGCGGGTGCTGAGCTCTCCAGACACAGAGACTGCCGCCCAAGTATAATGCCAATTCTACTGCTGTATTAACTGCAATTCAATCTTTATCTTTTTGCTATCAGTCTAGCATGGTTTTTGTAAGTATGTCTTCTGCCACTCTCTGCCACTCTCTGTTACCTTTTACAATCTTCCTGTTAATATAGTAAATTCTACATAGCTCCAATATGTAGCAAGTAAACGGCAGGGCTTTATATTTGTCGTCAACTGAAGTATGGTAATTACTAATGCTCTTTTTTAATACCCCCATGCAGTATGTTGTAACAGATATGCACATTAAGCTCCAATTGCATTCATGGTCCGTCAAAGACAAATCATGCTTTGCAACAGCCATAGTGTTCTTTATATATCGTCAATATTTGTTGTGTCAAACCTTTTCCCACGCCATATTTTGTCCTAGTCTGAGAATTTCATGCAAGACTGGGTAATTCCAGCCAATATACCAAGGTTACTACGCGGGTTTGCCCTTCCATCCCATGGAGCATCAACATATCAAGGCCAAAACGCCAATATAGTAAACAACATCGATGTGTTCTTAATCAGTTGGCACAGCAATAGGCATCTGAGCTATTTGCAACCAATGATAGCTCTGCAATAGGCGTTTGCAAGGCATCTGGCCAGCACTGGCATATGGAGGTGGGCAGCCCTTTGGGTGCCTGAGGTATATCTCCTGCACAAAAACATCTCCTTCCACTGCAATTTCTCATCCCTCTCTCCTGCTCAACACAAACACGCCTCGCACGCCTTTTTCTCCTCTTTTCATAGAATTCATCAGCAACTTCCGCCTTGCACACCTCTTCCATTCTCTCCTCGATCCTCGATTTGTATCCTCAACAACAGAGGAATCTGAGGAATTCTGTTTTGCAAGCTACCAGCTTGGCCATCTCCGAACGCCCGCAGATCTGGTCGTCGAAATGCCTGGCCCAACGCTAGAAGAGGTCAAGGAAAGTGTTTTTGTAAGATCAACTGATTGCGCTTCGTCTACATTTTGGTCACTGTCATGGTGATTTACTGGCATCTTTATTTTTTGAAGATAACCAATCGGATGGATGAAGATATAATTGCTCCAAACTAACTTCCCTGCCATCTTCAGGCCGAGCTCGGAAGACAAAGACAAGATGAGCTTCCATTAGGCAGATGGTCAAAGAATCCCAGTTATCTTCCCCAAAGAATCTATGGTGCCGACCGTATCCCACAAGCCCGAAAGGAAAGGCTCGAGAGCAAATGGGATGGTAAGTAATGGGGCAACAACATTATTCACATCTCTCGAATTAACATTCGCAAGTCAAAATTATAGATGAGGAGAGTGAGCAAATGGAAGGCCTTGAGATTGGCAACAGTCGTCCTTGGGCTAAAATAACAAACCAGTATATGGCACGCTATGCAGTTGAATCGTAAGTCGACAAGCACTTTGCAAAACAAATTTATTCTTCTTCCAATGTGC
Organism: Trichoderma brevicompactum; assembly: GCA_003012085.1. Taxonomy (NCBI): domain Eukaryota; kingdom Fungi; phylum Ascomycota; class Sordariomycetes; order Hypocreales; family Hypocreaceae; genus Trichoderma; species Trichoderma brevicompactum. The sequence goes on along the minus strand of PXNZ01000396.1, from coordinate 16,600 downwards.
TAATCTCTTTTACTAGGGCACCACCCAGGCTTGCAATTGGAGCCAATCAAATAAGGACTATCGCCACTCCCAAAGCCCCTTCATCCATCATACCTTCAAGACATGCTAGCAGTGTTCTTGTGCGGGCTTTACCTCATGCATCGAATCAAAAGCCAGTTCCTCAACAACAAACACAGGTTAGGCCAAGTGCGACGGCTATTCAGAGCACAAAGACACCCGTGCTGCCCGGCATCAAAGTCCAAGACAAGAATGCCAAAATGCCAACCAAACCACCTAGCCAAAGCCAGCCAAGGCCTGAACCTTCCATCCCTCGGCACATTCAGGAACACATACTATCTCAAGGCGCCTGTGAGATTGTCAACGAACCTGAAAACTCTTCTTTTGCCGCTGAATACATCGTAAAAGTGCATCTGCAGAAGAACGAGGGTTTACTCATGTTTGTATCCTCAAACAAAAGTCAAATTGTTCACAATGTCTTGAGCCTCGATGCCCCTGTCACACAGGGTCCATTCTGCCTAATTTTTAATACAAAGAGGGAGTGCCTCTATAAAATGAAGCTACAAACTTCTGCTGCTGCAGAAGATTTTCGGTATTTATTGAACAGTCTTCAGATATCCGCTCTGCAATTCAGAGAAGCCAAAATGCCCCCGCCGAGGCCAACACCAACTCTCGTTACTGAGAAAGAACAGGCCCCCAGCCAGCTGCAAACCCCTCCACCAGTGGCTGCGAAGGCACCAGACGCCTCTTCAGAGATGGTCAAGAGTGTCGAAAGGACTGTCATACAAACGCCCAAGTCGGTCGAAACACCTGCACTGTCAGAGACACCTGCACGGTCAGAAAAAGAATCCGAAACCAACCTCGTTGATGTCGAGGCCGATGCCTCTCCCAAGCCGGCAGTTACCATCGAGGCCGCTGCTGACCATATGCAGGGCATAGTTCAGCAAATATTGTCCGAAATTACCGCCACTGGAATTAATGTGCCGGAGAATGGCGTTGAGGAAATCGAGTCGGCGGCAATCGCTAACTGGATGGCTCAGGGATTCATGAAGTCCGAGACAGAGTCTGACGAACTGAAGGAAGAACTCGTCGAACTTCTCAGACTTCTGGTCCGCATCAAAAGAAAGGTACAGTTCAGGCATAGAAGCAAGGCTGCGCCTATTTCGAGCGGGACGTTTCAAGATCTCCAAGAGATTGTCGAAAAGCCGAGCAAGCGTATCAAGTATACGACTGCAGACATCAAGGAGCTGGAGGCGCATGCCGTGTCGCGCCAGAATAAGATTAAGGCCTCGGGTCTCGAAGAGATCCAAAAGAGCTCGCCTATCCAGGATCCTGTCAAAAAGACGGTAGTACCAGGCCTGGCCAAGCATAGAGACTAGGTAATCTCTGGTTCTGGTCCGGAGGCACTGGTCAAGGAACCAGCCAAGCCTATGGGCGGACTCGCATCATCGCGATGGGCCACATCAGACGGTATTTCGTGCCACCTATGGAAGAGAACAAGGCATTATTACTAATTCTATTTCTGCAGGATGGTCGTCTTCAGCCGCGAAGCCAGTGGCCGTTACAAAGTCAGCAGCTGTCCCTCCCTCCCAGGCTCCAACTACAGCCCCTGACAGTCAGAAGCCCCAGACGAAAGGGCTAAGCTCCTCCCGGTGGGCGGACAAGCCCGTTGCAAACGAAGGCAAGTTCGCCGGCTTTTGATGAGGGGGTGATTTATGAAGGCAGAGCGAATCAGGAGAGGGCTTTGAGGTTTGATTGAGATTAATAATTGACAGCTAATGACCAGAGACTTTGTATCTGAGAGAAAATTGAGGGGACCAAAAAGGATTGCAAATCTAGATTAGTATGAGGCTTAGACCATCTCACATGGCGATTGAGGAAGGTCCGTCAAGTGTGAAGTTGGACGGTTCATGTAGGAATAAGCCCGAGAAATGGGCTGTGTCGGGATTTATGGATTTGATTGCAGGCGTGACAAAAATCGGAACGAGTGAAGTTGGCGGTATCTAGTGGCTATGCTGAAATGATAGTTGTTTCAATCACTTTGTTTTATTTTTTGCCTACATCTTGACTGGTACATGGATAGCAGCTGTCTCGTCTCCTCATCCAAGCCACCCTTGTCGCCTTCAAGGGTCAGAACCTGCGATACGAGATCAATGACACCTTGATAGCGGCGAAAGAAGTAGAGCTCCTCTGCTGCATGAAGGACTTCCTGGACGTGCTGCTTATTGGCATCAGGCCCCAAGGGAAGATTAATTGTTTGGTAAATCTAGATGATGCAAAAATGATTGGTCAAAATGATGGTCTAAACTCTGGAGGAGAGTGTTCTATGAAGGCCTTACATTGCCATTCTCCACCTTGGCGTGGTAAGTGGTCTTTACGGCCTGGAAATCCTCCTCCGTCTGGCCGGTCCGCTTGGACTTTTTCTCTGTTTTGTCATCTTCGGAGTCGGAGATTTGGATGTTGAAGAGGTCGTTTTCTTCTGGGTCAGACATGGTGGGAGGAGTCTGTATGTACAAGCACGGAGTAAATGATATATGTGAGTTTAAAAGTGAGTGACAGAATCTGAAACTGGCGATGGATGTGGCACTCGTTGGAACTCCACCGCTGCGGGTTCTAAGCTAGCGCCTTTAGTTTTTTTTTTTTTTTTAACCTTTGCAGATTGGAGATTGATAATACACACGTCAAGCACAAGTTTGATGGTTCTGAAACGAGGGCAAACGCACCTACGAAGCACAGCCTCTGTGGAGATATGGAGATACGAGACGGATTGACAGTGGCTTAGATGCTGAAAGGGATCTGGGGTGGTTGATTTTGGGAAACCTGCCCGAGATGGTACCGGAGTACTAAATGCTACGTTTAAATCAATGTATTGAGACGCCAAGACCAAGGTTAGAGTGAATGCGATGGAGCCACCAGCGGTGACTGACTGGTCCGTAGTACCGGTACGTTCTCTGCGCTTTGTCAGCTATGCTTTTGGACACATTTTTCATCGAGCCGCGCGCTCTTATTGGACGCTGCCGCAGGTGTCTGTTCCCTGGACATGGACTGCCGCAGCCGATTGGCGCGCGATGCCTCCAACCAGCTTCTGCCAATCAATCAAGCGCCTAATATTCTGCTGCTAATGCCCTCCAGACAGCTGTTTGGACAAGTTCTCTCATGTCACTCTGATTACCACACCAAGGGTTCCCTGGAAAAGTATTGGTCCGCCGTGGCGCAGTCAGGACGAAGAGCAGCCAGCCAAAAGTCGCAAGAGACGGAGTAACTTGGCCCCAGCCCGGACGATTTATTGCGTTAGCGTCAGATGGAGCTCCCAGGCGGCCCCTGGACTTGAAGTCCGATTTGCATCAGGGCATGATATATCATCGAGCTGCTGCTCCCAAAACCTGCTTTTCCCTTCCTCTTTTTCCCGTTTTTGAAAAGCATTTAGCCACTGTCTCTAGCATTATCGACATTTTCTGCAGTAAAAAATCTTTACTTTTTTTTTCAATGGCGGACACACAGATCGACGCTGCTGCCCCGGCTGGCCCCCCGCAGCACACCTTTACGGGCATCCTCAAAGACATGGACCAACAAACGCCACACAATACTACCCCAAAGTACGACGAGGCTGCGTCGGAGAAGGCGTCGTCCCACCGACGGTCCAAGCCGCCCTCCCTCGATATCGATAAGTCAAGGCCGCAGGATTTCGATGGCGAGCTGTCGACGAACAATGAGCTGCCCTCGGCCGAGGTCCAGAAGATGATTGAGGAATACATTGTTCTGGACCGCCATGGGAAATCGAGGACCTTTAAGAGCTTGTACATGGGCGAGAATAAGGCCAGACGAGTGCTCGTCATCTTTATCAGGCACTTTTTCTGCGGCGTACGTCGGTCCTTATACTCTTGCTTTGCCGAGAAGCGAATGCGATTCGATTTATCAGCATATACAATAGCTAACACTTGCATTTTAGAACTGCCAAGAATACCTTCGTACCTTGTCCGAGGCCATTACCCCCGATGCCCTTCTCCGGCTTCCCATCAGCACCTTCATCACCGTTGTCGGATGTGGTGACCCTGCCCTGATCGACATGTATGCCAAAGAGACGGGGTGTCCGTTCCCCATATACACGGACCCAACTCGGTCGCTCTTCGACGCACTAGGCATGGTCAAGACCCTTACCATGGGTAACAAGCCAGCATATGCAAAGAAGAGCACATCAAGGGGGATTTTCGACAGCATCGTGCAGGGCTTGAAGCAAGTTCCCAAGGGTCTGGCTCTCAAGTCCGGCGACCATCGCCAGGTGGGCGGTGAATTCCTCTTCGAACCCTTCCACATTGCGACTCCAATCTCAACACCCCGAGAAGAGCAGCATCCCAAGTTTGAACTGTCTGAGAAGCCAGGAAACGGCAAGAAGAAGGTAGAAGAGGAGCGGGCCGAGGAGAAGAAGATTACATGGTGCCACCGGATGAAGACGACGAGAGACCATGCAGAGATGCCAGAGCTGATGGAGGTATTGGGCCTGGACAGCGCAGCCCATAAGCCTTCAATCAAGGACGAGAAAAGATGGGAAGAGGCGACACGGAATAGAAAGGGCACCGGGGCGACCATGGCCCCGGAGATGAACAGGCTGAGCCAGGCGGCTCGCGAAAGCGCTGAGCAAGCTCGTGAGCCGGTGAACTAAGGATTAAAATTGGTTGGAAAGCGTTTTTTGCTGGACTGCATTCACGGTGTTATTTTGAATCATGTCTTCTTGGATTTTATTTATTTCATTGCTGATGCATGGATGTCAAATATTCCCTCTTCTGTTCAGGCCTGGTAGTTTGGCCTGTTGCTCTCTGAGCGAGCCGCTGCACGTTTTGCTATGCATATATCCCATTACAGTTTGATTGTCTATTAGCCTTCAAAACAAAGAATGACTCCGATCTATGCACATGACATGTCTTTCTCTATTCGTGAACCCATCTTCCGTCTTCTCTGCTTTGAACCAGCTCGTGTACTTGCAGCCTGTAGTCGACAATCTCCTTTCCGTTGAGCAGATCACTCTCCGTCGCCCTCCTATCTCCTTCTTCCAGGGTCTCGACAATGCCCGCTCGTACATGCCTCTCCCTCAGCCTCTTCCTCGCTACCTCAAAGTCCACCTCGACAAACCACAGCTCGTCGAACAAGGCGGCAGCGTCACGCCATACGTCCTTGTCCAGAGCTAGGTAGTTCCCTTCCAGGACGACGATATGGTGAGTTGGCAGCACTGCAATGTCATCCTCCTTGGGATCCTTGACAGCGTGATCAAACGACGGCGCAAAGATGGTCACAGAAGGCGAAATCGGCTCCCGCAACGACTGCACTAGAGAAAGGAACTTGGGGGCGTCAAAAGTAAAAGGGGCACCGCGACGGGCGTGAGCGGTATCGGGGTCCGGCATGGCGGAGAGTTCAGCGCGGGTAAGGTGGAAGCCGTCCATGGGGACGAAGGCCGCCGGGGGAGGAGACGAGGGCAAATCATTGAGGGCGATGGCGTTGAGCCTGTCGGTGATGATTTGGGCCAGCGTTGTTTTGCCTGTGTGTGGCTTCAAGTGTTAGTAGCTGGACGGCGCTTGAGGGGCTTAGTGGGTGAGGAGCGTGCCTGAGCCTGGGATGCCGCCTATTCCGATTACTATATTGATTGGGTGTGTTAGAAGTAAAAGAATGACATGTAGAGATTATAAGGTAGCCCCAATGGCCATCTGTATTGAGATCCATGGTGTCTTGGATGAAGAGGAAGGATGACTTACATAGGCGCTGGTTTTGAGGCGTTTGCAGGTACTTCCTCCAGACCTTCTCGACCAGTTTCCGTACTTGAGGCTCCATGTTAACCTGTCGGCTTCATCTGTCTCAAGTTTACGGGAGTCGGAAGCTTTTGCGGCTTCGGTTTGATCATGAAAGGCTTCCGCCTTGTGGACTTGGTATGAGATCAGGAGCCCCGCCGAATGTGGTGCCTGACAACGCAACCCCACGTCTCTCCACTGGCGGAATTTCCACATGTACAATTGCCAGGCGAATCGTCATTACATACTATTCACAGAGGGTCAGGGTGTAAATATTAACATGGAGATTCTTAAAAAAAACATTAGCAGGTAGACGAAATCTCTCGTAAAGAGACGCATTCACCGCATACAGCTCCCTTGGATATACGTTGGTGGACGGGTAATATGATCCCCTAAAGCTGCTGGCGGTACGGCAGATGCGGCAAGTAAAGCATTGATGTCATACGCCCATTGTCGTAGTTGGTGACATAAATACTTAGTCACTCCACCATACTAAAATGCGCCATCTCTGACTTTGATTTCATGTACTTAATTTTGTCAGCACCTTGGCGGGGTTTAGTCGCTGCAGAGCCCTCTGCCAAATTTTGTTTTACTGAGAACCATCTGCACACACGACACAACGCAAGTTGGCCAAGATGGCAGCCCAAATCCCCACTGAAGCTCTCAAGGAGCTGAAAGGTGAGCATCGATCTTAGCAGCAAGGTCATGGGAACCCGTATAAGCTAATTATGCGCTCATATTCAGTGGCCGAAGGTACCCAGCCGGCTGGCCAAGCTGGGAACTCGGCCAACGGCAATGCCGAAGATGCACATGACGGAGAGGATTCCGAAGATGAAGCCGAAGACGCCTCTGCCGCAACCGGTGCCGCCAAGAAGAAGAAGAAGAGAAAGCCCAAGAAGAAGAAGAAGGCTCCCACCAGCCAGACCGAGCCGCCTCGTGTCATGGTCAGCCAGCTGTTCCCCAACAAGACCTATCCCAAGGGCGAGGAAGTCGAGTACAAGGACGAGAACAACTACCGAACCACGAACGAGGAGAAGCGCCATCTGGACAACCTCAACAGCGACTTTTTGGCCGACTACCGAGAGGCTGCTGAGGTCCACCGACAGGTGCGACAGTATGCGCAAAAGGTCATCAAGCCCGGCCAGACCTTGACCGAGATTGCGGAGACCATTGAGGACAGCGTCCGCGCACTTACGGGCCACCAGGGCCTGGAGGAGGGAGATGCCTTGAAGGCCGGCATGGGCTTCCCATGCGGTCTCAGCTTGAACCACTGCGCGGCTCACTATACGCCTAATGCGGGTAACAAGATGGTGCTGCAGCAGAACGATGTCATGAAGGTGGACTTTGGCGTCCACGTCAACGGAAAGATTGTGGATTCTGCGTTTACAATGGCGTTTGAGCCCAAATACGACAATTTGCTGCAGGCGGTGAGGGAGGCCACCAACGCCGGCGTGCGCGAGGCAGGCATTGACGCTCGCGTGGGCGAGATTGGCGGTGTCATTCAGGAGGTCATGGAGAGCTTCGAGGTTGAGATTGACGGCACGACGTACCCCATCAAGAGTATCCGCAACCTGACGGGACACACGATCCTGCCGTACAGCATTCACGGCACCAAAGCGGTGCCGATTGTGAAGAGCAACGACCAGACCAAGATGGAGGAGGGAGACGTGTTTGCCATTGAGACATTTGGCAGCACGGGTAACGGATATGTCAGAGACGACGGAGAGGTGTCGCACTATGCAAAGGTTGGCGACGTGCAGCACGTCGACCTCCGCCTCAGCTCGGCCAAGTCGCTCCTCAACGTGATTAACAAGAACTTTGGAACGCTGCCATTCTGCCGGCGATATCTCGACCGCCTTGGCCAGGAGAAGTACCTATTGGGTGTAAGTGCCTATCTATCTATCTATTGGCGTTGTCCCTGACTATACCCCTTTGTGGCCCCCCCTGGTTGGGCGATAGCTGAATCCTTGGCACTGACATTATCTTTTTACTTGTTTACAGCTCAACAGCCTGGTGCAGAACGACATTGTCGAGGCGTACCCGCCCTTGGTTGATAAAAAGGGCTCGTACACCGCTCAATATGAGCACGTAAGTTGTCTTACACGCATTTGGATTATGCAGGAGAATACTAATGCACTGTCTTAGACTATACTTATCCGACCCACCGTGAAGGAGGTCATAAGCCGCGGAGAAGACTACTAGAGTCAAGATGGATTCTGGAATACGACGTTCTTGATGGTCAGTCTAAAGAGGATAAAAAAAGAGGAGCGACAGTACTGGTAGAAAATACTGCTATATGTGCCTTGGTAGTCAAGCTTACAGCGGAGATGTGCAAAGAAGTCAAAATCAAAAAGAATTGAAGCATGATTTGTTTTTTATGATTACATGCTCCGTATATGTCTCATTGTTCAATTGTTTATTGCTCACCCTCTACTGCGGGGGTGCACAACAAGTAGCCGAAATGCCTGCCCATTGTTTGGAGTCCGGTTGCGGCTTAGCAGATCGATCTGGAAACGGCCTTCCCCGGGATCGAGGAATGTTAAAAATCTGGGAAAACAAAGAACATTTTCCATGTCCATATTTCTGCTCCAATGAGCGGCTCTCGATGACGATCATCAATCAAGTACAGAAATACTTGCCACCGCCTTGTAGCGGAAGAGCCGCGCTCGCCACACTGCGATTTGGGGCCGATGCAGTGCAAATCACTGAACCGAGAGCGCTGAACCGAAAGTGTGTGTAGCCGGACCGTAGCTGCCTCCTCCTTCTCCCCCTCCTTCCCTCCTTCCCTCCCTCGTACATACCGATTCCCGCACCGCCGAAATCCAATCAGATCCACTTCCGGCTTCCACCGTCCCGAGGATTTCTCGCTTCTATCGCAATTTGTCTAGCCGTATCTGTACTAGACCCTCCCTCTTGGGGCATAGTCTGGGCGATAAGAGCTTACTAAGTCCAGAACCCGAGGAGGTGGGAAAAGCAAAAAGCAAAAAAAAAAAATCCCTTTCCGGCGAGGTCGCTTCCTCCGATGCCGAAACGCTCCTCTTTTGAGCCCGTTCACATGCGCGGCTATCCAGCTCCTCCTGAGAAAAAACCCGCACGAACCCTCACGGCTGACTAGATTTTTTTTCTCCTCCCCCCCCGGCCTCCCTCCCGCAGATGCTATTTAGAAATTCCCAACCCCGGGTTTCTTCGTTTGCTCTCTTTTTTCTTCACAAAAGCCAAACAAGACCATTCTTTAATCGGCGGCGAATTCCTTCATTTTATTTTATTTTAGAGGTCTGCTCTTAGTAAGACATTGCTGAAACGCAGTGTGACTTACTGGCTACAAAAGAGTCACAGCGTCGGGCACGCGACTGGGTTGATCACTGCCCTAGTCTAGATAACATTGACGAAATTGATTGGGTTTTTTTTGCCATCTGCGACCCGCCACCCGAATCGGAGCTTCTCTCGATATAACCAACAACCTCCCTCTTCCCCTTCATCCTCCTCCGACCACCTTACTCATCCTCTTTTTTTTTTCTCTCTTCCTCTTCCTCTCTCCCGCTTCCTGCTCCTACAGAGAGAAACAGCAACAATGAAAGTCTTTTCCAACACCGTCACCTACGACTACTCGTGGGACGAAGTGTCCACGGCCAACTGGCGCAAGTACGGCCCATGGAACAACAAGTCTGAGCACGTCATCGCCGTCGACACGCTCTCACGGCGAGTCGATCCTGCGACCGGCATCCTGCGCACCGAACGCCTCATCACATGCAAGCAAGCTGCTCCCGACTGGATCAAGTCGCTGCTGGGCGGCAACATGGAGGAGAGCTTCGTCTACGAGGCCAGCTACGTCGATCCGCAAAACAAGACGGTCACAATGGTCAGCCAGAACCTGACGTGGAGCAACCTCGTCCGCGTGCAAGAGGAGGTCATCTACAAGCCCCTAAGCGACCACCAGACGCAATTCCTGCAGAGTGCTCGCATCACCGCCCTGTGCGGCGGCTGGCAGCGCATCAAGAACAGCATCGAAGACACGCTCTGCACGCGCTTCAAGGAGAATGCGGTCAAGGGCCGCGAGGGCTTCGAACGAGTTCTGGAAATGAGCCGCATTGTCTTTGCCGAGGAGAAGGAGAGGCTGCTGCAGCAGCAGAAGATGGTGCTGATGTAATGCGCCCAATCTGCCCAATCAACCTTCCCAATGGCTGCTTTTTGATCTCTTCTCCTATTCAAGCAGCTCAACTCTGCACGAGCCTCAACAACAGTCCACAACCCCCCAAACAACCACAAACCACTCTCCACTATAACGACTTGTGTTTATTATATACTCTCCTTTGTTTGGGAAAGAGACGGCGGCGGCATATATATATTTTTTTTTCTTCTGTTTATTTTTTTTTTTCTGGCGCGGCGTCACGGATATACAAAAATTGGGAAGACACGAACTAAGAAACGAGAGGGGCCATCAAGGCGAAAAAAAGAAAATGGTGGTCAGGGTTAATTCGGCTTGTGTCTTTTTTTTTTCTAACTTCTACGATTCCTCTTGCATTGGGAGGATATACCAATTCCTGCTTAGACAAAAACCGGGGAAGAAGTCCTTTTTTTTTCTCTTCTGGGAGCAGAACAGAAGACATGTCCGCAGCATATTTTATACTCATGGAACAGCGTGCGGGCGATGATAGAACTTCTATTATTTCTTTTTCTGGTTTTTTTTTCTCGTTGTTTTTGTCCTATTTTTTTAGAGACTAGAACATGATGTACATTTAGAAGCAGCTGCGTGCTGCAAACTCTTTTTTTTTTGTTAGAAGGCAATTCAACTAGACGCCATGACAACAATCTGCTCTTTGACTCGACTTTGCTCTCGTGACTCGTGTGCTTTTGGATGGGGTATGATGTCAATGGGGATGACGTAGCTCCTTTGTGCCTATGTTGCCGCGTTTCCAGCTCCGTTTTGGATTCGTATTGAGAGAGTCGCCACCGCATAGACAGGGGACATTAAGCAGTCGGGTCGAATTGTTGCGTAAATCTATAGGATGCCTATTTCAGCAGATACTTTGGTAAATGATACAGCTGATTAGCTCCTCAAATTGGCTGTCTAGGTATCTAGTTTCCACATATTCTATAAACGTCAAGCGTAGAGCATCTATATATTCCGCTATTCTAAAGCTCAATACGTAATAGCAATAGTGTCGGATCATAGCTGTAGTGTCAGATAGATCATATAGTGTCGTAAAATCGAGTTCATGCCAATTGTAGAAATCTAACCATGTCTTGACATTTTCATTAAAGCTGTTTCTCCAGCCATCTCCATCTATAAATCTTGCAGATCCATCCCAGCTTATCTCGTCCCCGTGCAATATCGCTTACAAGCAAGACAAGTCCATCAACCGATCAAACAGCGGCGTGCCCCATCCCGTCACCGGATCCCATCCCGGTACTGCGCTCCAACCGGCATTGGGTATCACGGGCGCCTCGAGGCCGGAACGGCTTTGGCCTGAGCAGCCGACTGACTTGGACTTGGTGATGCTATCACATGGTGTCAGTGTATTACGTGGTGGGAGGGGGGGAGTTGGCTTGGCTTACTCTGTGAATGCGTGGTTGCCGATGCTGTAGATCCAGGGATTCAAGAAACCCATGGGAGGGAGTCCATTCTTGGATCGGTTGTCGTTGAGCAGCGAGATGAGAGCTGCAAATACAGGTGAAGAGTAACTATCATCGATTGTGTTAGTCATACCAAGCTCTTAAGCAACAGCGACTGCAGAGTACCGTGTTCAATCACCTTGTTCCCGACGCCAAGCCCTCCTTGCCGTGGCTCCAATAGCGATAATTCACCCCCTGGGCGGCTACATCAGGAAACCCTCTGCCACGGAGATTGTAGTAACCCTTCCACTCATCCCCATGAAGCCGGAGATAATTCCCAACAGCCCCATTCTGCCATTTCGGGCGAGCGAAATAGTCAGAGAAGCCACCAGACGAAAACTTGGCTGCCCTTTCGGGACCGATGCCGATAGTCGACCCTACGCTCGTCACGTAGGGGCACGTTGCCGGGAACGAGGGCACGAACTTGGGCCTTTTGAGGCCGTCGTTTGACTGGCATGACGTTCCGGGGCCGAGATCGCCAGAGGCTACGACGATGGAGACGCCGCGGGTGCCGAGTTGTCCGAACATGTCGCAGACTTGCTGGGCGTATGGCTTTGGGAACAGCTGCTCGTTGGCGCCGTACGAGATGGATACCACCTTGGGGAGCTTGTCATCATCAAGATTGATGAGATGGGTTGCGAACTCGAGAAAGGGCTCGAGATACTCGTTCTCTTTATCTGTCAGACTAGAACGACCCGTGTTAGTGTTACTCCTGACAAACTTGGCAGCACTGGGAATTACGCAAAACCTACTCCAGGTCTGGTATAAAATCGTGGTTCTCGCCACCGGTTGCGTAAAATCGTATCGGCACGTCATATGCCATGGCAGCGGCATACTGGATATCTGGATTGGCTTCGCCTGACGGGACATTGATTCCCTGAGGGTTCTCGCCTCCGGTTACAGATTCGACGGAGAAGTTGGCAGTGGCCGCATAAGGCGCAAACATGCGGAGGAACCTGTCCAGTTCGTCATACTGAGCAGCTTGCTGGTGTATTGCATTAGTATCACCACCGGAAAGATGTAAAGGTGCGCTTTAAGTGGTTATTGACTTACCCTGTCGAACCCGACTATGCCAAACAGGTTTTGGCTCCCATGCTTTGCGCGATAGTCGCCAACATTGTACAATCTCCTTAGGCAAGCTGGAGTGATTTTGGACTTGCATTCTTCCCAGTCGACATGACTTTCTGGATAAGGCTGCTGAAGATGGCCATGGCTAAGTGATGCACTAGAATTGCTCACGGGATGTATTATTGGTGACTTTACTGGAGTATATTGGATGGTCATGACATGGCGCTGCACTGCTTGAGGCAAGGAAGAGGCTGGTATTGTCTGTGAGCCCAAGGTCACATTGTAATGCATCCCCAAAAGAGCTTCAGCCTGCTCAGCGACAGTCTGGGCATGAATAAACTGTCCATCAATCAGAATGCCATTGGCAGGGATCCCAGCCCGAGACAGCCATCCCTTGACGGCGTCGGCAGAGGTTTGTCGAGGGCGGAGCAGAGCTTTGGCTTCTTCGCGGCTGAGGTGCTGCCCATATCGCCGGCTTGAGGGGCTGGATAGCTCATGTAGCGTTTGCTCGAGGAGTTGACGGCATTCTGGTTGCAGGGCGATGGAGATTTTTACAAGTTGCGTCGGTTCTTTCAAGGTTCTCGGCGATTGTTGGATTATCGGACTTGCGGTGACCAGGGCATTGATTGCCACCAGTAGTAAGCGTGATACTTTCATCGTTGATGAAGCCAAAAATATGTTGTTTGAAAGGGATGTTTGTAAAGGAGATTGATGTCTTGGAGAATTGTGTTGCAGTCGCGGGAATTGGAACGATATCTCTGATATCTATGATAGCTATCTGCACGCACCACGAATGTCCTGACGCGCATTAAATACATATTGGCCGATTCAATTCATGTTATATCACCGAAAATCACCATTCAAGAATACCCTCCTTTGGCGGTTTGTGTCACGCCTCGGTATTATTCCAGCCTCACGACAGATTGAGCCACCAGCCGGCAGGGCTGCCACGAGAACAATACTAACGCATGATATTGTTCCCCCTGTCAGCCGCCTGCAGTGGCGACGATATTCTGCAGCTTCCCGCGATTGGCCCAAGCGCTCATCTATGCAAATCTATGGCCATGGATTGAAGATACCGAAAACGGCAGATCAAGTGCTTGGCTTTGGTGCGCCTTCTGGAAGGATGCCCTGCTTTAGCTCATCATATTCAATGCAAAACATGAATTCTTGTCAATATTAGGGCTATCTCGCCATGGCTTCACTCTGCAGACCATGACCGCTCTCCATAGATGACGGGTTTAATTTCATGTATTCCCCCTTACATTGGGAGCTGATGCTCGTTGTTGGTCGCACAAGACACGGCATTTCCGAGACTATTATCAGACTCTGTATGGAGTATTTGTATGGCTGTAACCGAAATTAGTGTCCAGGTTTCATTATATACATAATATGATTATAGAAGTGTGTTTTAATTTTTGTATACCAAGGTGACACACTGAAGGGCATTTGCAGACTATTAGCCACTTGTTGCATCACAATGTCCAGTATCTACCCATCCTATTCATCCTATTTACCTAGCAATCTGCGATTCAATCTCCAAGCCTGATATGTCTGCGATGGATATCTTGACGCGGTTACCCCTGCCAACTCTTGGATAGTCCGACCTTCGGATCCTTGAATGGATGCATCGGCGTCCACGTACTCGTAGACGCGAGAATCTAGGTCAGCAATGAGACGATCCCGCTGCGCAAATAAGAGCTGGTAGATTTGATTCGTCCGCCATCGATCGCCGAAAAGCCCCGTCAACAAACCCACAATCGCGCTGCCAAATGGAACATATGTGACGATATTTTTGTATACATCTCCATCGCCAGTCTGTCGGTTGTCAGAGACGATTCTCCGATCCGCCGCCGTAATCTCCTTGTCAACCCTTTCAGTCGAGATGACCTGTCCTCTTGGATCATTTTTCTTGACGGCCTCAAGCATCCACTTCAACACGAGGTCGGAAAGCACTTCGTTCGGCTCGATAACTTTGCTCACCCAGCTCCATCTGGCCAATAATCGTTCCAACCACCCACCACCAAACACCCGCAAGAACTTGAAGCGTTGCCGTCCCAGGTCATAATGCACGCCTGGGAACCATTTCTGGGTGATTCCAAAGTCATCTGGCCGCCCCGAGTGATGGCCTCGCCTAGCAAGACAAGGAGTAAAGATGTAAAAGTCATCGTGTAAGGACATGGCATGATACACAAGCTCGACGACGGCTGAAATCTTTTGGTCGTGAAACTTTGGCCAGTCTAGCCCAACACCGCCCACAAAGTCTGGGATCCCAAGGCTGCCTACAGTGTCGAAAAGGCCCAAGAATTTCACAGGCGGCAGTAGATCAGGAGCGTCGCCGATCAGGGGCCAGCTTGCCTTTTGACGGAACTGCTCAGATTGGCTTGAGTGCGGCCCATTGATGGGATCCTTGGAGCGGTAGATTTTGTAGACTCGATGGCATAAAAGATCCGTCGCGGCATCGTCGACGTCGCCGTTGGAATCCAGCACGGGCTTGACAATACCGCAATTATTGATCATGCCGGCGACCGACCGCACCATGTATGCGCCTCTAGAAAGGCCAAACATCCAAATTTGACGATCGGGGTAGCTGTAATGATCAACAATGAATCTGTAGGCGGCTATGCATTGCATGGCAATGTCTTGAGCTGTTATTCCGTTGAAAACATAGCTGCATTTATCTCAGCAATTGAACCACGACATGATGAATGCGACGTACTCGAGGAACGTGCTTTCAAGCCCAACGCCGTGGATATACCACGCCTTGTCCTTGACGAGGTGGATGTCGGTGTCATTAACGTCCTCTATATTAATTCCAACCATACGAGCCAATAAATAGATGTTGGACTGAGTGTTGGTCTCGCGACCACACCAGCTGCCATCGGCAAGGATGATGAGAGGTTTGGCCTCTGGTGCCGACCTAGAATTGGACATGATGAACGGACAAGATAAATGCACTACACTTTAGCGAAAATATGTAGAATATGCATGAGGTGAGTAACAAAGACCAAGCTGCTCCATCCTAGGAAGCTACTTTATATACAAACGTCACATGTTAATGAAAGCCGTAAGGGTGAAAACTAAATTAACCAACAGAGCTGAGCTGAGCTGAATTCCACATACTGTACTGTGCATTCCAGCATGAAGTCTCATCAACATAAGCTCTAATGGCTTTAACTTAGATGCTACCCCAACTGCGCTGGCTAAGAGGGTGCATAGCCGCCGCATGTAAAAAAGTAAGCGTGATCAGGTCACCCGCATGCTATGCCGCCAATCAGTATCATGAGGCTTGAATTCATCGTAGTAACATTTCTGATCAAGCCAGCTTCTTTGAGAGTCTCGTCTGCCAATAGGAAAACGCCAGACCTTCCTATAGGGCTGACACAAAACTGAAAGTGGAATGCAGCCAAAGACAAACTGGAACTGTCATGCTGGCTATGGAGTATGAACAGTACGTGTTGCAATACATATCCTTATTTGGACTGTCCAAGCCACAAGCCTCACAATGAGGTCTGTGTGGAAAGAGATTCTATACTACTATAATAATAATAATAAATCTGTTTCTACTGTACCAACAGACCCTTTGGCAAAACATTTCTCTGAGCACAGACAATCTCGCTTGCAAAATTAAATCACAGCCAGATACGCCCCTCACGCGTCAGTTGGCCTAGTCGGGAATAATATTCATCACAGGGCGAATGCATCATCTTCTAGAGAGCTCTGCTATACAAACAAACGAATACATCACCATCTCTTTGTCTTTATTATCCTGAATAACGACTCCCAAATTACCGCCAATCCTCTTTCAACTCACCGCATCGCTCAAAATAATTCTGGCAACAGGGTAGGCGCCATTCACTCCAAGGCAGCAGCCTCAGCCGCAGCCCGTTTGTCTCGCACCTTCCCTCCAACCAATCCAATCAGCAGCATCCACATATTCTGCCGCCCCACCAGAGTTCCATCCTCACCGCCTCTCCCATGCTCTATAAATTTCTTCGCAGCCCGCGCACCTTTTAGAATTTTTTTTTCCTTTCTTCTTTAGCTCTCTTTGCCTTTTGGCTTAGATCAAGTGTAGTATCTGTTCTTTTCAGTTTAATCTCTGAAAGGTCTCTAAGGAGACCAATCGTGATTATTCTTATTTTTGG
>PXNZ01000395.1:0-58610 GCA_003012085.1 Trichoderma brevicompactum | reverse complement strand
GAGGAGGAAGAGGAGGAAGAGGAGAGCTGAGCAAAGGCCTGGATTATGCGAAGCGGTCAATGCTCAAGCAGTAAAAACGAGTGTTTGAAGGTATTACGGAGAGTGTCGTATTGGATTGGCGATGATGGAGCTTTGATTGGAGCTTTGGATCAAAAGCTCAACTGCGCTGGCCAAATTACCCCGCCGCCCCACTGCAAAGTGCCTGCAACCCCGCTGTGGAGTCCCTATGGTTTCACTGCATTTTTGAGAGATGGGATTTGGCCACGTGCAATGCAATATTGATGAATGAGTGAATGTAAAAGTCATGAGGTCGTGCATTTTTGCTTGAGAAAAAAAAAAAAAAAAAAGTATCAGAGATCAGGCTCGCCAGTTTCTAAATGACAAAGAAATGCAGATAAACATGCATATAGGTATAGCCTCCCAACGCCAAGCTTATGAACCGCCCACAGGCTGTTGGGCAATGATATCATTGCCCGCCCAAAAAGCTCAAACCATTCCACAGAGCATAGCATCCCGGCATATCGAAGATAAAGCAACAAAGGAACAAGAAAGCGATGCATGTACAAAAGTGTTTCCTATGTTTGTGTTCCACAAGACGCTCGATGCCCCAGGCACCGAGCTTCATTCCTCCTTGTAGGTAAAGCGTAGGTAAATAGTCGAATCGAATAAATCATGTCGTCTACACCAAGCCCCAGGCGAGTATCCCGGCCAAGCAGCTCACCACGGCCAAAACCACGCGGACATCGGTCCTCGTCGTCGGCCCGTCGGCCTTGAGCACCGGCACGTGCCACCCGCAGTGCTCCTGGCCGCCGATGGTGTCGCAGGTGTAAAACGTCGTCATGCTGTAGCCCATCTTGGCCAGGTTGGCGTCTTGGTCCGGCGGCGGCGTGACAAAGGGCTCGTAGGGCGCAGAGAAGGAGGGAGGAGACGCCGCAGCCGCCAAGTTGACGATGATATTGGAGTCGTCGACGGGCTTGATGGAATGCGGGATTCGCGCAGGCGTTGGCGTCTCAGCTGCTGCTGCTGCTGCAGAGGCGGCGCCCCGGATGCCCGGCAACGATGCTGATGCTGCTGATTCTGGAGTCGATGTCGATGCAGCAGCTGAAGCGGCGCCTGCGGTGGGTTGCTGTGGGGTCTCGCTGCCGTGTTGGCCCGGCGGGAATGCAAGTGATGATGATTGTGATGCGGCGTGAGAAGGTCGATTTCGCGAGGGCGCAAGCAGCGTCAGGGCGGAAGAAGCTGTAAGAGATGCAGACGGTGTAGCAGGAAGCGCAAATGCCGGACTGGCGAGAATGTTGAAGAAGAGGAAGAACAAGACGATGAAGGCGGAAGGCCAGGAGCCTCGCCCCGGCAAAGGGCCGGGCTGTTGGCGCTTTGGGTGTCGCATGACAGCGCCTGCAGCGCCGCGGCATCGAAGCATATTGAGCGCTGGGAATAGTCGGCCCCACCGCGGAAGAAACTCTGGTGGTATTCGTTCGACGTCAGAAAGGGCTTTTTTGGGTGGCGGCGTGAGAATGACTCCGAGACCTTGTTTGAGACGAGACGGGGATCAACCGCATGAAAATATCAGGTTTAAGAGAGAAATGCTAGGAATAATCAAGGGACAGGAAGAAAAGGAATGATGTAGGTCAAGCTGCTTTGTCCTAGATCTTCGCTCGCTAAAACACCATCTGATGTAATTGAACGGCAGACAAGGTGCAGTATAAGTACTAGGTAGGGGTACTCCGTAGATGCGAAGCCAAAAAAAAAATTCGGGGAATATGGAAAATCGCAATGTCGCATCCAAATCAAGGCAAAGTTTGAACACGCACGACGATTACACGAACGAAAAGAAGAAAAGAAAAGAAAGAAAGTTAATATGTGAACAAAGAAAGAAATGAGAGGCAAACAATAAAGTCAACCCGCCTTTCGTGCCCGACGAAAAGCTAGCCAACCTTTTTTTTTTGTTCTACCTAAACGAATCCTAAAAGAAGAAGCCCGTCACCAGCGTTTCACTGCCCTTGAGCAGCGCCCTTTATATCGCCGTCGCACGATTTAAAAAAAAAAGGCAATCAGTAACTGACCCTTTGCTGGCTTGAATCACCAAAAAAAAACACACATCTTCCGCATGTTGTGCTCCCGTTTGCCTACAAAAACACTATTCACCCTCCTCGCCAATCATCCCAGACACATACCCTTTGAGCTCCCAGTGAATCCCAGCAACACCGCGCTATGCCCTGAAATGGTTGGCTGGCGATCCTCGTCCCTGATTCCCCGGCGACGCACTTCCTGCAAGCCCCTCTCCTGCACATCAGCCCTGTCCCGTTTCTTCTTTGGCTCATGATTCCGTCCTACTAAGAAAGGGTTGCCTTGCCACCAAAAAAGAGTCACCGCTGCCAGCTCCCTTGTCGCAAACCAGCAAAAGCCAAGCCCAAGCCAAGCCAGTCAACCAATCACGCCACGAACAGCACGGCCGTGTGATACTACTCGGCATGGTGAGACGCGCCCTTTTTTTCCCCTCTACGGAAAAAGGTCAGTCGTGGTTGGTCGCTGCCGTAGCGGCGTTTACACGAAATGCCTGCCTGTTTGCCTGCCTAAATGCTGATGCTGCCAAGCTTTGTGGTGAATTGCTATAGAACGGAGACGGCTCATCTGGCAATGAACCAAGGTAAATAGAGCAGCCTCGAAACAAGGACAATATCCTATGATACGGCATGGACGGATTTAACTGGACTATTGGCCAAGAATAATCTAATGGTCGCTCACACTAATCCCCCTCACGCAAACCTCTGCACGCAACACCATCACTTAGAAAGCTCGACTCAAAAGTCTAAAGTCAATCTCTATGATAAATCTTATTAACCGGATGGATCCATTAATACGTAATTTCTACATGGTATCATTCCCATTGCCAAGTGTCTCTTTGCGCTTTCCCAAATTCCATCATGCAGTTTGTTGCCATTCATTGCCACATAGTAGAACCGCCAATCCCAGTCTCTCTTCCCCTTCGCCCCTTGTATTTACTTACAGCGCTGACGAGCGGCGCCAACGAAAGATGCTCCTTTTCTAATCGCCGTCGCCGCAAGGTTCTCGACGTAGTTGCTGCTGCATCCCTCTTCTGGTTGTTCAAGGTGTCCCTACTACCATGGCGGGCACCTTTCCTCACCCACCCAGGACCAGTGGGAAGCGTGCCTCTTCTCTGTCCCAAACCCGCTCCATCGTATTCAGATCCATTATCCTCCTCATCAGGCATGCCACCGCTTGAGGCTGGGCTGGAGCTCAAAATAATAACTTGACTTCCAGCTGGAATCACAAACGGCGACTTGTCATCATTCCCCCTCCCCGATTGGGAAAGCGAAATTTGCGCTGCAGGAAGGCCCTCGTCCAAGAGCCCTGTGTGAAGGGACGGCTGGGTTGCGTTGGGAAACAACTTGCAGTCTACCTCATCTTCTTCTTCCTTCTTCTCAGGTGGGGCATCAGACTCATTTCCCTCGTCGAGCTTGCGCATAGCCTCTTCGTATTCCATATCTCGCACAGGCAGGGATTGGCTTGCCGATAAAGAGGGCGTTTCCCTCCTCCTTCCAGAACTTTGTGTGGGCTGAGCCGACATGAATATCTGTTCGAGCGATGGGAAAGGGCTGCTGCTAGGACTGGACGGCGTGGCTTGCGACTTCGAGTTGTTTGGCGTTGGTGTGGTCTCGCCAGGTTGCGGCAGTGTTTCGGGTATAATCGTCTCGTTTTGCAAAGCTTCTTCGATCGAATAGGTGGTCCGCGGCTGTCGCCCGCTGGGGATACTGAATTGCGATGAGGCGATGATTGCGTTTGAGAGACTTGCCATCGACGATGCACCCTCGTTACTATGGCTTGATCCCCTCCCTTTCGGCCCTTCCCCTCCCTCCTCTGCTTCTTCTTCTTCAGACCGCTCCGTCATCTTCGATGTGAGGGTGTTAGAATTCGAGACTTCTTCTGCCATGGCATCCGCTAGGCTATTTCCTAGTTCTGCCTCTTGGTCAGCAGCTGCATCGTCTTCTCGCTCTGTCCAACGATTCAAATTTGGAGAGTGTGCATTTTGGGGGTTGGCGGCAACAGTCAGCACATGTTCCGATGGAGCATCTACCGCTCTGGACAGATTGTTGCTGTTCAAGTGTCCGAGATGCTCGAAACTATTACTAGCAGTGCTGATTTGCACCTCCGACATGGATTGATCCAATCTCGGCAGCCGTTGGCCAGACTGTATCGAAATTGACTCTAGGTTTGCTTGTGTGCCAAAAGAATCATGCATCAAATCATCTTCAATCGCCGCTCGCACTTGACCCGTGCTGAACTGGCCTTCCAAAGCATCTTCCTCCCGCTGGAATTCGCTTACCTGGACGTGCCGTGGCGGCATCCCACCCTCCACTGCCGCTGCTTTATCCGAAGGCGCCTGCTGTAGAAGGCGAGGCTCAATCATCTCTGCCCACTGTAACGACCTGAACCCTGTGTCTTCTTCTTCATTCGCTTCATCCAGATCTGGTACTTCGAATTTGTCGTATATTCGCTCTCCCGTGACCTCGTCGTAGACTCTCTCATTATCTTCGCGGTCTCGCCTCGCCAATATGACATGAATACTGCCATTTTCACCACCAGGAACGATTAAGCCCGTGATTGGTAACATTTCTGGTTGCCATTTCGTGGCTTTCGACATGACCAGCTGATTCCAGGTAATGACCATGCCAGGCTGAGCCGAGCCGCGCTCCAGCAGCGGCAGTGTCTTGACGTCTTTAGGCAAGGAGGGCAGGTCGTCTACGTCGGTAAACTGGCTGCTCTTGATGGGCGCCTCGTCATAGTTGAGCACCACATCTTGCTCGTTGTGGTTTACGTTGCCGTTTTGCAGGCTCACAGACTTTCCCTTCTTCTTCTTGCTCTTCTTCCGGTCATCTCTAGCATAATGGTCGTCTTCTTCGACCTCATCGTCATAGTAGTATGCCGAGTCTTCATAAGATGTATCTGCCTGGTAGTTCTCTGATGCGCGCTTTCGTTTTCGCATGGCGTCATATTTTTGTTGGGGATCCCAACGCTGGACAAAGGGAAATGGAGGTTCGCTAAGTGTCATGTTCTCATGGCAGCATTCCACAGCCTTGTAAATGATTTTATCCCTCCAAGCATTCGGGTCTTCATCCTTATCGTCGCTCAGTGCCGCCGCATTGGCATCACTGCCACCGCCGTCTTGTGTAGTTCGTGGATTTGCTAGTGGCCGAACATCTTTCATAAGACTATTGCGAATGTTTTGTTCATCAGCTTTGCTCTTAGGAGTCTTCAACCCCAGAGCGCCGAATACAAGACGCCGCCCGGCGCCTAGATCAACACGACTGTGACGCTTTGCCATCTTATCTTTCGGATCCGAGACTTCAGTCTCGCCTACGTTTTGAGCGTCCATTTCCATGTTTTGGGATTCACCCTCCAGCAGCACATCAGAATGAGGAGCATCTTCCACTTCTGCTATTTCACCATTAGCTGCGTCGCCGTCATGAGTTTCATTGAGAATAGCATCCAAGAGGGCCTTCTTTCGTGCCAAGAAATCTTCGCTCATGGCGCCTCCCTCGCTGTTGGTTGCCAACCCGGGTCCATTAGATTGCAATTCTTTTACGGCTTTGTTGCGCTTCCTTCTCGCATTGCGCTTTTGCGTTCGCGTTAAGCCAGTAGGTTGTGGCTTGTCAGATGTCTGGACCTGATCTGGGCGTGTAGCTGTGGCTGCCGCGTTTTGTTGCTGAACCTGTGGTTGCGCTGGGCGTTTCGATGATATTTCTTCGACTTCAGATTCAGATTCGGATTCGGATTCTGATTCTGACTCATTCGTCGAGTCTGAATCGCTTGACTCACTACTACTCAGGTCAGACTCAGACGAGCTTGAAGGGCTTTTGCCTTGAACGCCACGGCCATCGACGGCACTATTTTCAGCATCTGAACCACTACTGTCGTCACTGTCATCATCAGATGAGCTTTCGTTTGACGAGAGATCTTCTGGCTTTTCAATAGTCGGGGCTGCCACAGGTTGGTCGCTAGTCTGGCCTTCTTCATCACTTGAGGAATCGTTGTCTAGGGAATCATCGCTAGAGTCGCTCTCAGAATCCGACTGGCTGTCTTCTTCACCAGAAACATCCTCTTCTGATTCCGAGCTGTCAAAATCAGAGTCCGAGTCATCATCACTGCTCATCTGATGGATCAGATTCGATGCTGTCGGAAACACAGAAACACCATTAATAGTAGAATCTTCAACAGAGTCCTCAACCTCGTTGACCTCCTCGATAAGGGGCTTTGAGCGCCTATCTACCTCATCCGCAGGTTGGCCGTGCATGCTCCTCAGAGCATCAGCTTCGCTGGTGAAGACGTAACTATCCTCGAAATGTGCACGAGAATATGGAGCGAGTAGTGGGGAGGAGATTTCCATCAGTTGGTCGAATCTTATAGAAGCGCTGTAAAGCATGTCAAGCGAATAATACGCTTTCCTTAGATTCATTTTCGTTCGCATAAGAGCTAATGCAATATCCTCAATGGGCACTGAAGGGAATGCGGGTAGAAACGCATTAACGAGGGTATCAAGGGGCGCGTGACCAAAATTCTCTATAGCTGTTAAGGGAGCAGAAGTGTTGGGCATCATGGAGGGAGGCATTGGAGCCTCTGCGGTGGAAGTAGAGGTCAGATGTGGATCGAGAGTGTCTTCACCTTTTGCCTCGTCATCATCCTCTTCATGCTCAGGGGGGATAGAATCTTCTTCATGGTTGTCATAATCATCGGATTCAGCATCTTCTCTCAAGAGACGCAGCTCTGTTTCCAAATCTCCATCATTCCCTTCTTCATCAGTGTAGTCGTCCATTTCGCTCTCTTCCGAGTCGTCTTCAATACGAGGTCTTCTATCCGGCGAGGTTTCAGATATTGAAGTGGAGTCACCAGGATAGTCTTCATAGTCTTGGGAATCGTCCTCATCGTCATTATAATGGTCCAAGATTCGCACACTCCGAAGATTCTCGGGCCTGGATGAACGTGATTCTTCCAGCAGAAACTGCTCTTGCTCTTCGTCGTCATCTTCGGCATCGTAGGTCATTCGAACACGTTTTCGGGGTGGCAATTCGATCTGAGGGCGGTCGCGGGGAGCCCGCACCCAAGACCTGCCGAAAGCGAGGCCATCTACCAAATGCCTTCCATCATCAGAGATTTGATGCCGTCCGCTGAGTCGCCGTCGTTTCAAGTCTCCGGTGAGGAGAGATCGAATGCTGACAAGGGAAAAAAAGTTAGACACGATAGAGTAAGGAAACTGGAGGGGGAGAAAAAGGGCAGTACTCACAGGACCTGATCCTCATCCTTCAGAATCCGACCAACTTGCTGAAAGTGTAGACACTCAAAGGTTCCGCCTTTTCCATCCGCAAGTTCCACGGCGTAATCCTCGAGGCCCCATTCGCCGCTCTCGAGAGGCACGACTTCGTTGACTTGCTCCAACACCTTTGAGATGGTCAAGTCCTCGGAGCAGGAACACGGCCAGACAAGCTTGACCTCTGGCAGTCCGTGACGGCGGATCACCAGCCGGAGGCGGATGTCCTGAGGCTGCATCTTTGGGCGGTTGCGTCAATGCAACGGCATGGCTAGTTGAGTGTCGAGGAACTCAGAGAAGAGGAGACGCGAGTTTGAAGAGTTGAAGGAATCGCGAGACGGCGAGTGAACCCCAGGTGATAGAAATATGATGCTCCAAGGTGCAGCCTTGACGCGCGATGCAAGGAGCGCTATCAGCTGCTCTGCTGCCTCGACCAGCTGAAATTTTAGTGGAGCCGCTGTAGTGGGACTCTATAACTATTTCATCTCGCAAAGACGCCAAGCACAAACAATAGTGTCATAAAAAGGAAAGAAAAAAGAGAGAAATGAAATGGATTGCCACCATGCTTGCATTTCCTAATAATGTATCTTTGTGATTTTGCAATTTTTATTATATTTTAATTCAACCAGGTTCAAAATAATTCATCATTCTTCGCTCAGTGTTGCTGTTTGGTGGCAATTATGTATGCGACTGGCTTCCCTCCTGCTTAGTCGACATGTTATATGTACGTGCCAAAAAAAAAAAAAAGTCAACTTTAGGTAACAATCATGATTTCATGTTGAAATCAGAAAAAAAGAAACTCCATATATGCCCGTTGCCCAATATTTAAACAAGTGTTTCGTCGTCTTCTCCACCGCAAGCTGGCGCTTCAACTACTGGGGAAGCCCTGCCATGTCCAGCATGTGGCCCATCTTTTCGATCTAAATAGCATGTGTTAGCCAAAAGATTCGTATGTCTTTTCCACTCAAGAAATGGTTAGAGTTGGTTCTTACCTTTGTCTTCAAATAGCCCTCTACTTCTTGGCTGCGGAAGCCACCCTTACCCTTCCATGATAGGGGTACCATGGCCACTCGCTCCGTTACGACAACCTCCCGATTTGGTCCCTCAATGGCACGAATCTTATCAGGATTGTTGGTCAGCAAGCGCACATCTTTCTGGCCCAAGTCCATCAGCATAGCGGTGGCCAAGCCGTAGCTTCGAGCGTCAGCCGGATGTCGCAATAACAGATTCGCCTCGACCGTATCGGACCCAAGGTCTTGCAAGTTGTACGCCTTGAGCTTCTCTCCCAGCCCAATACCGCGACCCTCCTGCCGCAGATAGATGATAATGCCACCGGCTTTGTTACCCGGCAATGCCATTAGTCGCGCAGCCTCGTCCAGCTGCTCGCCGCAGTCGCACCTTGCAGACCACGCAGTCTCTCCCGTATAGCATTCTGAGTGTATGCGCACCAAGGGCGGATCCTCACGGCGGTATTGACCTTCCTGGGATTCGGATGACGGACCACCCATACCGCTTGTTGTCCGACCAGGGTAGAGCCTACCGGTGTAAGCACCTCGAATCATGCGATCCATCTCGGTCTCCCCCTCGCGGGGAGCGTCAAGCGACTCGCTCCGAATGTGATTCCCGAACACAATGGCCAAATGCTCCTTGTTATCGACATTGTTGGTATATAGGTGGAGGAACATCTCGGTGCCGTTGACGGTGGGGATGCGGGCCCGGACAACACATTGTACCTCGGGTAATGTTTCTAGCAGTCTTGGCCGTTTGCTACCACATCCGCCAGACGGGATAGAGCTGTCTACTGGTATTCCGCGAAGTCCAGCAGTCGTGGGTGTCTGATTCCCCGGAGTGGCCGGGGGAGTGAAGGCTGGCGATAGAAGAGATGGCGGGGGCGGCTGAGTTGTAGTCGGGGTATTGGCATGACTTGAGGACAGCGACAGCTCGTCTATCGGCTGGCCATCACGGCTCTGAGGAGTGTCGACGGCAGCGGTTCGAGGAGAGTAGAAGGACGGCAGCTGGGTGCTATCGCCAGCTCCAGATCTCGCATCCGACGTCATTTTGTAGTGAATAGATTGCGCGGGGCGCACGGCCTGTGTCTCAAGAGCTGAGGGCATAGTTAGTACCTAGGCTGCTGGTTGAATGCGCTCGGGGACAATTGAGCTGGGTATGATGCATAAAGAAGAAGGAGAAGAGAGAAGGGAGGGCAAAAGGGCCGTCAGGCGTAGCAACGTACCGTCTTATCTGGCTTGCACCGTCGATGCCTCTATTCGCAAAACAAGCGCGCGCGAGTGATTGATGCTGATTATCAATTTGCGCTGCGATGCTCTGGCAAATTACTAAGGCCCAGCTAGCAGGTGCATGGACGCAAGACAGTGGGGTCGGCCGCCCGGAGTGCGCAGGCTCGGGATTTCGCTTAATGCCTAGGTAGCCTAATTATTATGGGAGCGCCGCCTGTGACGCTGTAGCCTCGGGAAGGGAACAGAACCCCTCGTAGAAGCCGACCGAAGGAAAGAAAAAAAATTCTGGGGTTGCTATGGAATTCGGGCGGGCCCCTACAGCGTCTCGCGCAATCAATCTCTCACGTAGCAGAGGAATCCTATGCGTGATACAGAGTAGGTGCCTGACAATTGCTCAATGATTTCTTTTTGCAACATGGGCCATGATGATAATACATGTATATATCAATTATAATGATGGGTACGAAGTAATTTATAGTAAATTCAATCTACTGCATCAACCAGGACAGGTAGCGGGAAGCTTTTCCAATGTGCCCGAATGCCCGAATCTCGCCGCCTCTGAGAGCAGCAGGTACAAAGGGTCGAGTACCTGTACAGAAATTTTCCCATTTCGTCATAAGCCGCAGAGCCACGTTCTTCAAACCTTTTACTTAATTTATTCTGTTCTGGAATATACTCGCTGGTTTATCGTTATAAAGGTAATATTGAATAAATAGAATTATCCGCTGATGACGGGGATGCGTACCGAATTAATCCGACCATTCCGAGCATCCGAGCTCTTTGTCAGCAGCAGACGTCATTCGGGGATGGGATCTAGAATGAAGAAGTACTTTGTACTCCGTACTGCCAACACAATGAATTGGTGGCTTTTTTTTTCTCAGCCAATCCGCAGACAGAAGTCGCCTTAGTAAGTGGGCTTCACAATCACAAGTCGTGTAAGTCATGTAAGTCAGGCAAGGCGCAGTATTGATTGCCAGGTTCATAATGGACTTTCATTGTGCTCTATATATATATATCATTCTAAGTGGTTCTTGTATCTATCTCTATGTCTAAAGCATAGAACAGCTGCTTAAGCAGCAGTCTCCTTCTTGCCAGTGCCGTACACAATGTTGGTGACGGACTCGCCAGTGGGAGTGTGCTGAGAACCCAGGGTGTGAGGGCAAGAGGGCTGGTTGCTGACGCTCAGGTTCAGAGAGCAGACCTCGTTGTAGCCGTACTTGCACAGGGGATCAGCAATGTTGATCAGCTCGTAGTTCTTAGCAACCCAGCTGCTGGGCTCGCTGATGCAGCTGGCGACGTAGTTCATGCTGTTGGAGGCAGAGAGAGGGAGCTTTCCATCGTGAAGCAGGTCGCTGCACTCGCTGGCATCGACAAACTCGTAGTTCATGTTGATGCCGCCGCCAGTGTGGGGGTCGGCGGTGGCACTCTCGCCGAAGCCAAGGTAGTTCCAGGCATCGTATGAGATGTCGTAGGCACCGCCAGACTGGTCAATCTTGAGGAGGTGGAGGCTTCGGTCGCCGTTGGTGACCTTGACGCAGATGTCGTTGCAGTTAACACCCATGGGCCAGTAGGCGACACGGTTGGTGTTGATGAGGCAGCCCAGCACGCCAATGGAGGATGAGTATTGCTCATGAGGAGTGATGCTTGCACTCTGGCCACGGGGAACGGCAACAGCCGAGACGGTGGCAGCAGAGGCAGCCAGGAAAGCAGTGATGGACATGAACATTTTGAAGGTTGGGGGGCAAGTTAAATGCCTTGTAAAGAGGGAGTGTGTGTGTAAAGTGGTTGTCGAACCAAAAGTTGATGTTGTAAAGTGGGTATGTGTGCAAAGGAATGAACACACAAGCTTCAATATGAAGGAGAGAATCGAAGCCAAAGGGTATATAGAAATGATTGTTTGTATTGTAGAATGAAGTGTTCTTTTTTTCTCTTCGAGGGAGGGATCAACGGCCATATTTATACCCATCTTGGACGCCTAGAATCTGGGTATGTCCGACCCATTTCCCCCACAAGTTCAAAGAGTCCCATGTCTATCGACGCTACGATTCCCATACGGACCGACGGTACGCTTGAGAGCCGCACGGGTTGCGGGTCAAGGTCGTTTGTTTTGTCTCCATCACAGTGTCCAAGAAGTGCTTATCCATTCTCTCGGAACATTTACGGTGACTCGGTGTGGCAACGTCAAGCTAGTGCTCGCTGGCAACAGACTTCCATTATGGGTAAAAAGGTCCATTTTTTAAATGGCGCACCTAAACTAAACACAGTTTGGGCTCAGGAACCGAGCAGGCCGGTGCATGTCGCTTGTGACTGGTGACAGCGGCCTTGGCCAGGGGAAAAAGCAGGTACGCGGCACAGAGCCGCAGCCTTCCACGTGGTTCCACATCTGTTGTTCCGGTCAGTCGGTGTTCAGCGTCTAGTTTGAATGGTTTGTCGTGTGTGAATAGTGGCTCCCGATGGATCTTTTCCAAACTCAAACGCCTATTGTTGGATTCCGACTTCGGTAACGGAGTCAATTCGGAAGTGTTCCCCGGAACAGGGAACGCATGTCCCCTCATCTCACAAAGATTGTCCAAATTAGCGAACACAACCATCATTTTTTAACAATTCTTTGGAAAGGAAATGTTTTTTTTTTCTTTTGTTGTTTAATATGGAATCTCCTTCAAACGGCCAATGACACGCAATTTCCCCATCACATATGCGAACTTTTCCGGGTGGGTGTAAGTGGGCGCTTGAGTCGTCATCGCCTTGTTTCACCTTCATGATTAATGCAGAGTGCTTCGGACCTCAATCAGCCTCTGAGCTCAGAGAACTAGACCAAAACGGAAATATTCAGATTTTTTAAGGAGTGGTGGTAGGTGAAAAATCTGAATTGCGAGGTCGCCGTAGAACAATAAAAGTGGGTGATTCGTTGATGTTAAGCGCCACCAAAACGAGTCAGCGCGACCACTTTTGCACCTGACAATTGGAAACAAAGACTTTGAAAGGTAACATCCAACCGCCAGAATATTCGTACGACGCCGCGTCACGTTTCTTAGGGGCTTCGAGAAGAGGTGGATAAGCGGACTGGGCTTCGGAGGTTCCATACAGTGTTTCATGAGCGGACGTTGCCTCCCAAGGGGCAATGCTATCTCCGAGGTCTTGAAAAATTCTACCGCCTTTTCTCACCTTCTGGCTGCTCTCGAACTAACTGCTACCTCACCTGTGAACAGTATGCTTATACTGTGTGTCACAGCGGCTCTACCTCAAAAAATCCTTATGAATCAATTGTTCTCACACCAACAACGCACCAAGAGATAAGTGGAGCCCAAACGGCTAAATAGATATCCATCAGCTTTGTAATGACAGTCTCCTAAAACTTTGATGCCTTTTTTAAAGAGTTTTTAAAGGGATTTTTCCTTGAAGAGATTTCATATAGCCGGGAGAGTGGCTAATCACAATCGAAGTGAATGATGCTGTTGTTCCCAAGTGGATTACATTGTGGAGTCATGCAAGCAATACCGGGTCAATAACCGGTGTAAAACTGGGGTAGTTTGCTACCTGGCCATGATCGTGGAGCCCAAGTACGGGGAGATATAGCCGGAGTGAGCGATAAAGGAGACGCCCAACAGATTCTCAAGAAAGGGGGTCAAACCCCGTTTGGCAAATACCTGCCTTAGTCATCAGAAGATGAAATTTCTTCTGCTGTTGCGAAATCTTGACGCTCCATCTTCCCGCCAGCTAGTGTACAGACTGAAGTGGGTTGCTGCCGTAGTTCTTAAGATCATTGGCGTGGCGATTATCTGGGGTTCAGGTCTATTTACACAGATTAGACAAACACATAGCTTCCTCTTAGCATTGTTAGATTAAGATATTCTTCATCTAGTGTCTATTAGAGGCGTGGGAAGTCGCTGATCTCGGCTGGTCCGAGAGATTGGCTTACCCCAGTAGCACCGGGGTGCCTTGTCTTGATCTAAAGTGGTGCCAAATCTAGCATCTGATCTTAGATCTCATGTCCAATTTCAACAGGAACAGGATGATCCATGCTCTCAAAGGCTAGCATCTCATCTACCCGAGGAAGCCGTTCTATGAATCGTGCACCTCTCTAACTGTTGTCTAAACCAGTAGCAGACTCTAGCTCCAGACTCGTGGGAGAACGCCTTTATTCGGATCGTCCCGTAAAGTCGTTCAGATTCAAAGCAGTAATAGCGTCCGTAAAAACTAGGCCTTGATGCATAGCTTTCCTACTCGACCCGTATTCCGACACTCTAGGGATAGCTTGCGTGGTTTTTTACGAATTGTCATAGCTTTTACCTATCCTTTCTTTACGACATATCCGTACCATACTTTAACACAGACACGAGGCGGAATGAAGATTGAAAGTCCAACAAGGGCGTATAGATAGCAAAGTAGCGCGGAAAGGAGCGTCTCCGGCTATAGTAGCGCTCGAATCTTTTGGCGGTTTGAACATCAATCACCCTAGGCGTTATCCACATCCTCATCCGTCTGGAGAGGATCAGACCCAGTTTATGAAGCAGTCTTGGCAAACACAGAGGCGTGTCATTAGGAAACACCAATACCGTATTCAATACACATTATTTTATACTAGAACTAATTTAAGCCTCGACAGACACTTCACCATTACTCATGAGCAACGCGCCTTCAAGCCTCTGTCTCCTCCAAAAATTCGTCACATTAATCAATTGTTCGTCCATGAGAAACCACCACCTTCGAGCGAACGCCTCGGACACCTCCCACCCTGTGCCGTCCCACGCTACGTGACCCCAGACTCGGAAAGCGCCCTCAACCAAATCTTGCGATAACTTTGCGAGATCAATAACGTCAAGTGAACGAATAAGTCTGTTGCGAACTCCGGGAAATGGTATGATATCTATAAATGGGGGATGAGGGACCGTCTTCTGTAACAATGTAGGTTCCAGTGATGTGGGTGCTGGGAAATGAGACACGTCAAATGTGCGAGAGTGGGTTGGTGTTGCGCAGGAGATGTGAAGAAGGGCAGCATTAGATGAGTAAGCAGCAACTGTGTCTGTGGATGCTAGGAAAATAAAATTTGAGTCAAGGTTGGGTGGTGGAGTCTTGAGATATGGCGCTGAATAACGCGATGCTGTGGTCAGAATTTCAGTTCGAGAAGACTCGGCGGAAATTTCCTCATCAGCGTCGGGTTCCATTATTGCTGGTAAAGAATACGCCGTATGATCCAACCCCGAAGACGGGAAAAGTGGCTCGGCGATTGTATCATCTATCAGCGATGATTCACTACTAGATGAAGCTGTTGTGTCGGAGGGAGATTCATTTGGACTAGCAGCCACAGTCGTTGCAGGTCTGGTTTTGGATGTTAACCGCTTGGCTTTTAGCTGGGCTCCTTGTGAAATAATGAACATGGTCAACTTTCTAATTCATGCACTTGATTTCTCTCTTGCAGCTACGCTGCGAGTATGGCAACACTTACTCCTGGCCCGTTGTGAAAGTCGATTTTGGATCCTCTTGCGGTCTTCTCCATTGGCCACTTTGGACCAGTCATCTTCCGGCCCCAGCACAAAGGGTGTCCATGTTTCGCGCATTGTAGACGAGCCAAGCTGTTCTTGTCCTACCACCAGTCCCAATTTGGCGATGCAAATTGAAAGAAGGGCACTATGCAACTGGCAGGCTCCTTCTTTCTTCGCCGCTCTCCGAGAGGACTTTCTGACACCCGAGTTTCTGACTGCGTGAAAGAATAGCGGGGACTCTGAAAGGAGTGATGTAGGTTACTAATCAGTATGGATACTCCGTTATTTTATTCCACCTCCGAACCGAGGTGTCAACCGGAGTATATGGGTGCGGAACGCGGAGTCCGCTCTCCGTGAGTCTCTCCGTAACAAGCCGAGAAACGCCGCCGCTGGTTCCGGTTCAATGGCCCCAAGGTTACGGTAGTTAGATAAGAGCTGCAATCGCGAGGCGCATAGTCAGTTTTAAACCTTGAGCCAAAATTTTCAGCGTTGATTACGAAGCCTTGGGCGTCTTTGCTTACGGCGCGAGATGGTATGTCATCATTTTGTCTTCTCTCTGTTAAACTCCGTATGATTAGTAACATGTACTGACTGGGTGAACATGGAGCCAGCCTTTCCAAAATTGCAACTACATGTACTGGGTAACAATAACAAGTGAAAGTAGAGACTCTGATGGGTTGTCATAATCCTTTTATTTGTTATGGTAAGAGGCATGATTGTAGATGATGGGACCAAATGAAGAGTCCTCCCACACGGGATGATTAGAGAAACCTGAGTCCTTATATACACAAGCACTATACACGCGATGGTCTTGATGAGGAGAAATGGTTTGTACGATATAGTTTTTAAATGAACAACGTAGTGGTTCCAGTAGCGCCACTTGTATGCCTAATTACATCCTGCTCGAACCCTTATCCAGCATCATCTCACAGCATATTGTAAATTCAGATCAGGAGTTTACCATCTTGTACCACAACCAGTTCATCTCCGACTGAAAATTGAACAGATGTCACGTCTGCAAACTCGGACACATCCGCATTCAATTTCTCATTGTGAAGAGGATCGCTGAAGAATGCAGCTAAATCTTTGGCAGTGGGGAAAATAAGAGTAGTGATTCCATCTATATCCGCGACGGGAAAATGCGGCGCAAGTTGTGGACCGAGTTCTCCCTTGAACTTAGTTGCGTACGGCTCTGTAAGGTGATGCTGCATAGATTCACGAGAGTCAGACGATTAAATTGGTATATAAAAACATGACCCCTTGGCTCGTGGCGTCGTTGATCATTCATACCTGTAGATAGGAAATGCCATTATGCTTCACAACCAATGGCCCAGCTAGTTTTCCATGAAGTGCAAATCGACGAGAGAATTCTTCCTTGCTCAAACCTTCCTTTCTCTTTGCCGAAACAGTGGCCCTCCAAACACCGCTAGGAGAAGGAACAGCACTCTTAGTGTCGCTCATGTTTGTTGTGGAGCTGAGGACTTTCTGCAATGAAAGTAATTAAATTCTCTATTTTGTGAACTTTGGAATTTTGGAATCCTGTTCATCTCAGATTTCGGAGAGAAGTTTCACGTATTATATCCATTTTTTGAACGCGGCACTGTTGTAAAGTATCGACATGGCCCACCACGCATCCGTTGTCAGAAACCGCGCCACTAGTAGTCAGAATCACACATGCACGTCAGAAAACAAAATCCGAACCAGCTCCCAATCTGTCAAATCGCCATCCGTCAGAAAAATTGTCCGTGGTGAATATACATGTCCACAAATAGCCGCTTGGTAGATACCACTCAGAATAAAATAGAAGAATAAAACACTAGCCGCGCAGATTCACAACTTGACTCTCTTCAGCAAGTATTTACTGCAACAAAATACAATGGCGTCGAACACGTTCAAGCAATGGATCTTGCCCGATGCAAAAGGACTCGACTCTCTTCAAATCTCTTCCGCAACTATTCCCTCAGCCGTCAACGATTACGATGTTCTCATCAATTTTCACTTTGCATCTCTCAACTACAGAGATATCTTAGTTGCACAAGTCAGTGTTGGCGCTTAGTTTTTTATCAACTATTATTTGCCAGAATCTAATAATTAACTCCATCTATATCAATAGGGCAAAAATCCATTTCCATTGAAAAAGGATGTGGTTCCTGTATCAGATGGAGCGGGCATTGTTGTATCAGTAGGCCCCAAGGTCACCCTGTTCCATGCTGGCGATAGGGTGGCACCGACATTCATGCGCGACCATGTGGCTGGGCCAATAACCACCACAGCCATTCTATCCTCGCTTGGAGCCATCGTTGATGGCACCCTTAGAGAGTACGGTGTGTATCCTGAGCATGGCCTTGTTCG
The DNA here is from genome assembly GCA_003012085.1 of Trichoderma brevicompactum. Taxonomy (NCBI): domain Eukaryota; kingdom Fungi; phylum Ascomycota; class Sordariomycetes; order Hypocreales; family Hypocreaceae; genus Trichoderma; species Trichoderma brevicompactum. Next base: position 41,214 of record PXNZ01000395.1, on the reverse strand, counting down.
CATCGCAGACCATCTAAGCTTGCTGGAGGCTAGCTCACTCCCATGCGCGGGCGTGACAGCATGGACCTCGCTCTATGGGGACCGTCGTTTACAGCCTGGCGACGTTGTGCTTACACAAGGGACCAGTGGAGTCAGCTTATTCGCTTTGCAGGTAGGTGTTTATAGAAATGAGGAGCATTTTTCTTTTTCTTTTCTCTGATGCGCCCTCAGTTAGCAGTCGCGGCCGGGGCCACGGTCATTGCCACAACATCTTCGCCAGACAAGATCAAAATCCTGAAAGACTTAGGGGCCAAGCATGTGCTAAATTATAGAGAAGACAAGAGCTGGGGTGAGACGGCAAAGGGTCTGACCAAGGATGGAGTCGGTGTCGATATTATTGTTGAGGTAAGCAGTGCCTGTCAACCGGTCCTCTCAGCCTACCTAGTCACGATACCAGGTTCTCATGCGCTTGGCACTATTTTAGGTAGGGGGAGCGTCGTCAGTACGCCAAAGCCTCAAGGCCATTCGAATGGGAGGGGTCATCTCCCTAGTCGGCCATCTCGACTCTTCTGAGCCGCTGGACCCGCCATTTAATCCAATGGAGTTGCTTGCTAGCCAAGCTACAGTTCAGGCTATTGGCGTCGGCAATCACCAAGATTTCGTAGCTCTCATGAGAGCAATTGATGTCAACAATATTAAACCTGTTATTGACAGGAGGGTTTTTAAAATGGACGAAGCACGGGAGGCGTATCAATACGTGGTGTGTAGCATATCCCATAGCCCTATTGTTCTTTGATGTTTCCAAGGCTCACTATGAATAGTTGGACAGAAAACACTTGGGGAAGGTTGTCATTGACCTAAGGAGCAGCTTGTATTAGCAGCTGGTTAAAGCCTGTCCTGTCGCAATCCTAGTTACCAAAAGGACTAGATTTAATATTCAGTGAATAGGCAGTGCTACTATTACATGTACATGCCCGTCAGTATGATTTGCTCTGACAAGACTCTTGTGCGATTGTTGTGTCTCGTTAGACACTAGTCGCAAACAAATGTTTTAAACCATCTAGTGGGTTGGGTTGTAGGTAGTATTGCTTGGCATCATCTAAGCTTAAAGGGCCGATTTTATCTTAAATTACCTTGTCTCTCATAATGTCTTAGATGATTTGTCGGTCAAGACATTTACTACGGCCTAGTCAGCCCAGTTCATCCTTCATTCCTTAGTCTGTTTGCAGCAGCTGCGCGAATGCTTGCTTAGAACTTGGAGCTAAGAGCTATTATACGGACTACGGGGTACTGTCCGTATTTTTTTTTTGTGTGTGTGTGTGGTCAATGTTAGTAAGCCTGCCCGAAATAAGAATAAGAGCTGAAGGCCATCAGATTTAGTCCCTTCACGGAAGAAACGGATGGGGTTAAACTCAGCCCCGCGGTATTGCTGAAGGCTCAAGTTAGCACCAGAGCAGCCTCATCGACCGTAAACAGGATAAACTTGAGAAAGAGGAGCCTCAGTGGCGCTAATCGAGCCTAGCTGCGCAAAAAAAAAGGGCTTAAGGCTGAAGCGGGCACCAATTACTTTCAGCGCTGAAGTCCTTTTGCCCAACAAAGTGATGTTTTGCTGACGTCGAATTCCCGAGCATGGGCATTGTAGACTCTGTCACCTGAGGAAATGGGGGAAAGCCGCCATACGCCCAGCCAAGGTATCGCACAGCTAGCCAGCGTGTTCTCAGTACGGCGATGCCGACATGCTATAGCTGTACTACTGCAGTGATGGGACAAGATCGGCCATTAAGCGCCGAACTGTGCGTGTGTCCGATTGGATTCCGTCCTCTCGTGTCATACTACGTTACCAGGTTCACAAGTATCGCTATTACCCGCATGCAGCAGCACATTCACGAGGACACCTTAGTACGAAGTACGGAGTACGGAGTATGGGCTACTCCATACTTACCGAGCTTATGCTTAAGCCAGCGTTTGGCCTTCGTATGCTGTACTTTCGCGTATGCACGGAAGACAAGCCTCTTTTACCAAGATGAGCTTGGCAAGATCGTTGAAGACAGCCATGCCAGCCACCCCCCCAGCCAACTGGTAGAGTCCAGACCAGCCAATGATTGAAGGGAGGGCAAACCAGCGGCAGTGAATGAAGGGGGGGTTCATTGGGACTCTCGGCAATTCCTTAAGGGCTGAAAGTCCCTCCGCTAAATGGGCTGGGCTGCGATTTTCACCGCTTCAGCTTTCCGAGAAGCTTAGGGTCGGACTTGGGACTCCCGGCAAGGGTTCTCCGTACATGGTAGCCGAAGGATCAGGTCTGCTAAGAGCCCAGGTAATATTAAATGATAGCTTGGCGCCACACCTCGTGGGGGAATTGAGATCCGGGAGGCTTAGACGAGATTGCGACCGCGAGCTTTGGACCACAGGTAGAAAAGCGAGCTGGCCGCAGAGATTGCCCATCGCCTGGATCTGGCCGGCGCATTGAGTCGTCGCATCCCGTCTCCAAACTCTCGACAGCTGCCAAAGCAATGACCTGCTGTCCGTCTGATCATTTGGACACTCAGCTCGTGTTGTCTTCGTCCTAGCCCAGAGCCAGAATGACCGAGCATGGATGCTGAAACCTCTCCTCCAAGGCCGCGACAAAGCTTCGCTGGACTCGCATTCGATCCGCTAAGAGACCGCTAATAGGAGGACATATTTCACAATCAGACTTACGGCAGCACCGACTGTCATAAGTTCACCATAATTCTTCCCCAAACCCCGCACAAACTCGGTGATAACAATATCACCATCATCTTCACGTACGAAAATCTACCTCACAAGTCTACACACCGTTGAGCAACCTCCTGCCTCGTTCGAGCATGCGATTACCGCGATTGGTCTGCAGATGTATCCAGTAATCATACTGAGCAAGTCATGGCCGGCCTTACGGAGGCGCAGTTCGAAGCCCTCGTCATCGTTGAGCGTGTTTGTTCATCGGTATCGATGATAGCAAGCTCGTTTATCATTCTTACATTTTGTTGCTCGAAGTACTTTAGCAAATCTATCAATCGGCTCATCTTCTATGCTTCATTTGGCAACCTGTTGGCGAACATTGGCCACATGATGTCCCGTGATTTTATTCACGAACCACTTTCAGCTGGATGCCAGACTCAGGCTTTCATGATGCAAACGTATGTTGGCCTCGGACTTCTTACTATCCTCGTGGGCTATAAGTGCAATCGTGGCTAATATGCAATGACAATGAGCAGTTTTATACCAGCCGATGTACTATGGACGCTGGCCATGGCCATCAACGTCTATCTTACCTTTTATCACAAATTCGAAGCCAGAGATTTGCGCAAGATAGAACCAATTTATTTGATATGCTGTTATGGCATCCCACTAATACCAGGAATCACATATCTCTTCATAAAGGACAGTGACGGAATTCGAATTTATGGACCTGCCACTTCGTGGTGCTGGATAAGAAGCGAATGGGATATTCTTCGCCTAGCGACCTTTTATGCTCCTATGTGGTAAGTCATTCTATATTTCAAGTTCCAGCTGCTAACTATGCCAAAGGTTTTGCATACTACTCATATTTGCAATTTACATTCGAGCTGGTCGCACTATATATAAAGTGCGAAAACAGGTCTATCTCTTTCAGTCATCTGACCTTGACCCTATCTCGGCCGACGACGCCATGACATCGATGCCGTCAACGGATGCAACCCTTACTATGGAGGCAATGTCCGACCCCGATCCATCGAAGCTTGGCCAAAATGTCAGCCAGCCTAGCTATAGAGCCGGCTCGGGCTCAGAAGCCGCAAGAAGGCCATCTCCAGCGCATATTGCAACTAACCAATCCAACTTGTCGAACCAATCCGATGGGACGCAATCTACATACTATTGCGCCTCACCTCCCCACAGAGGTTCAAATACACCGCGACCAAACGCCCCACAATCTATAGCAGCACGAGCCTTCCGTTCCATTCGCCGACGAAATCACGAGCGAGACAACGCCGCTTGGTCATATACCAAGTGCGCCCTGCTTTTCTTCACAGCCATGCTTATAACATGGATACCGTCTAGCGCTAATCGACTATATTCTCTCACTCACAATGATTCTATTTCCGTCCCACTGGAATTTATGAGCGTTTTTGTAATTCCTTTGCAGGGATTTTGGAATTGTGTCGTTTACATCGCCACATCGTGGGTAGCGTGCAAGAACTTGTTCCACGACATGTGGCTTGCAGTGAGGTCAGCGTTTATCACTCGCATGGATCGTATCCGCGGACGGACCCCTAATGAAGAGAGTCGCGATGGTTAGCAACAGGATGTTTTCTCTGTCGTCTGGTGGCAGAATAGGGCCATTTTCTTTATTTTGGTTTGAATAGGAAAAGCTGGAAATACCCGTTTGTATACTTTCAAGTAGAAGTACATACATTGGATGAAAGAGTGGGAGGCAAAGTCTTGTGGTACAGGGCTATCCATAACGCAGAGTTGTAGTTAATTACGTAGGCTATGAGGCGCAACGGTAACCATAGAACAGAGGTAGTCAGAAGAATATACCCAAAGGATACTTACGAAGCACCAAAAGTGTCAACACAGTCTTAACTTCTTAACTTATTAATTTGTAGGAAATATCATACTATGATGAGAGCCCCATATATAGCACAAAAAATCCTCTCAATAGCTTTATGAAGGCAAAATACGGTACCGTTCCTCACTGACGACGGTTAGTTGCTTATATGCGCCAAGAAAAGAGGATGTCGAAGACAGAGCAAACACGAAGCGTATAGGGTAAGCTATAGCCTCATTGAAAAAAATTGTCGCCATCACATAACGGCTGTAGAACATAGCCATGAACGGACGACAATATGCTATCCATTTAAGGCAACTTATACTAGCCAAATACGAGGTACATGGAGCACTAGGCGCCATTAGCACCTGAGACTATTGAACCAGAAACGCTGTAGAGGCCTGAATCAAGTGGTTCCCCGGTTTTCTGCCCGCAAATTGCACACAGTAGCTCGCTAATAGCCTACTTCCTCCCGGGTAAAAAGTTCAAGGTGCTGGATGGACAGGGCGGGATTCGCATTTTTACAGAGCCTCACAAAAGCGGGTGGCTTACTTACTCTATAACACAGACGGGATTTCAAAATACACTTTATAGGGGAGCCACATGTTTATTTCAGAGATCGGTGCTTACTACGTGCCATATTCGATCCTGGGCTTTTTATTACGCCATTTCTACTGTCCATTTTGTGATTGAGTGTGTCATGGTGATCTCCACTTCTCCGCTACCCCGGATCTCCATTTATTTTGCTTTCAAACCCCTAACTCACCTACCTCCATATGCAGGATCGCACCCCCCGGAGAGAAAGTACGATGTCAACAGGATGTGTTGTCTGCCGCTCGAGAAAGGGAAGCTGACCAACCCTATCTGAATTGTCCATGCCGCAAATGGCCAATTCATTTCCGTGCCCTCCAATAGCACGAGTACTTACATCCTAGCAGGTTCGATGCGACCGCAAATCGCCAACATGTCACAATTGCGATCGCCTTGGGGTAAAATGTCCGGGTTATAGTGACGCAGCGGCAATTCTATCGCACAAGGATGGGTCGCGGCAGCGAATTCAAGATTCGGTGGATATCATCTACCGAGCCTCGGGGGTCGAGAAGCGCAAGGTCGGATCTTGTGACGAATGCCGCCGGACAAAGAGCCGTTGCTCTCGTACGCGCCCCATTTGCAAGCGTTGCATGAGAAAAGGCTTTTCGTGCAAATACAATGCCAAATACGACGCTGTTTCTGGACAGCCGTCGCCCTCATCAATGACAGTAGAAAACAAAAGTTTCACGGCCTCCTCTAACGCCAATGGCAACGTGATTATAACCAGAGGCCACCACAGCGAGATTGATGTAACGCTATCAGGCTCAATTCCACAGAGTGTGCAATGGTAGGTATGATCCAAAGTCGAGAGATAGAAGAGCGCAGAATTTGGGCTGGATAAAAACTCACCTTAGCTTCTCTTATAGGCTCTTCGCCGATACATTGCCACAAAATAGGTTCCATTTACAGTCTCTAGCTCATATGTTCTTTGATCGGATATCTACTCTTCGTTGTTTGGGGTTTATCCACAAACCCACCTTTTTCCAATCCCTGGACAGAGGCACTCTCAGTGAAGATTTTGGAGAAGCTGTCATCTACATAATTGCCGCCCTTGGAGCGAGGTAGGCGCAACAGCCTTGCATCGGTGTCTCTTTTATTGCTGACCTTGATGATGATGACTGTAGAGTACACCTATTAGATGACCCTAATAAGTTTAACAACCCATTTCACGGCGTTCCTGGGGCAGCGTGGGCTGAAAGAGCCAGGACTCTTGTCATGAGGGAGATTGCGAATCCTTCCCTCTCGACGATGATGGTTGGTAACACTTGACGCAAGACGACTCTTTCTGTTGATCTCTAATCTTGAATGATAGGCAATGGTTCTCATCTGTGAATATTCCATCTCAATGGATCAGCATGCACTGGCGTTTGTCGTCTTTGGATGTTGTTTGCGTATTATGAGATTGCTTGGTCTTGATTCTCCCAAGAAGATTCCCGCCTCGTCCGGGCTTGTCAAGATGACGCAGCTAGAGACTGAGAGGAGACTCCTGTGGTCTTGCTACCTCCTGGACAGTTTTCTTGGTGGTGGAGTAGATGGGAACCTGCACTGGAAAGACGACTCTCCGTGTGTATCGCTACCATGCTCTGATGCGAACTTTATCGCCCAAGAGCAATTTGCCGGTTTCAATCCACCAAAGCTAAACACATTTGAGCTTTTCCCGGACCGAAGCCATCTCAATCTTCGTTCTCATACGATATATCTCGTACAACTTCGAACTCGTGCTCTAAGGTCTGTCACCAATGGCCACAATCTTCCCAAGTCCAGGCGCTAACTTACCCTCTAGACTCATTAGAAATAACAATCAAGGAGGTAATATCTGGGATCCTGGATCTGCATTTCTCGACATCATTCAACGCGTAGAGATTTGGTACGCCGGTTTACCGGAGCAACTGGTCATATCCGATCTCAATGTATATGTCCATAAAGAGCTTAACATCATCGGTGCTGTTTTTATGTTGCATTTTCTTTATCACACCATTGTTTGCGACCTCACTCGAGTTTCACTCCCAGGATATGTATTTCCACTGTCAGCCGCTTTTCATTCTGCCCCTCTCGAATTTCGCAGGCAGTGCCAAGAGCGATGTCGGTTTCACGCAGACGAGATAACGCGACTTGTTCATGTTGGGTTCAACTATGGCATCCGGGCTTTTGACGATTTACACAGTTTGATGGCTACATTTGAGTCAACTAAGATTCAAATAATTCACACTGCCACAGCTACATCAAACGCCATCGATATAAGAGAACGAGCGAGCCATAATATTCAGTTAAACATGAGAGCATTGGATATTACTCATATTCAGAAAGACAGGCCGAATCCTTACGTTAGTCCACCCTAACAAGCGATGAAGGCGATGCTAACTACGATAAAAGCACAAAGCTCTGATACCACTGTTGGAGAAATTCGACTTCAACAATGTGGTGGCCGAATGGCAAGCTTACCCAAGTCCAATGTTCGTCTCTCAGCACACCTCCTTATCGTTCTACGATGATTGTTAATATTAATCTCTCTCCTTGTTTCCAGGTCAATGAATTCAGAGCCGGCCGAAGTTACAGGCCCGGAAGATGCAGGCTTTCTGAGCAATCTAGCCCCGTTCCGCCTTGCCAAAGAGGAAATACTAGCACAGGTAAGACAACGAAGGGGATCTTCTCCAGCAAGACTCGATTTCCCCAGCTCGCCTGCGGTAGTCCGTCCACCACCCATTATCTCTATGCCTCAAAAAGACGCAGTTAGAGACGCCGGTAGAGGTGACGAAAATTGCAACACAGAATTTTCTCTAGGCCGCATTCAGCTTGCATCTGCAACACATGCTACGGCTACCAGTGTCATCAACGAGGATGTCACGGCAGAGATTCAAGGCGGAGTAGCGAAGGAGATGATAGATCTATCAGATTTATCAGAAGATTATATCCGAATGGCAGGTGAGATGGCTAACTACATATCTTGGGACATATCGGAGCCGCCCTCATGGTTAGATTTCGACATCAGCTCGGGTAATGCTATGTGACAGCAACATCCCCAAGCTTCTAGAGACACCAAAGGAAAGCGAAGATTTAGCCCTGCACGCCAAGTATGTATATGAAGAATTGGGATACTAGTATACTAAAAAGTGGCTGGCCCCCATTATGGAGTGCAATTGCTCCGTGTTAACTCTTTTTGTCTATCCTAATTATTTGCTCCATTAACAGCCAGATCGCCTGGATTACGTTTCGATTATACATTTGGCACAATTTTCGCCAGCTCTTTGGGCGTTATTTCTGGCCTCCCTATATATTTAATCCATGCGTATGGATCTTCCATCTCATCCTTCAAAGTCGTCTGCTGTGCGCCCTGGACCGCTTTGGGGTATTCACCTGCGAGACCGACAACACCTACCTCCTTTCTATACTCCTCCCACAGCGCAAGCATCTCCTTGAGCCTCAGAGGCTCCTCGTTGCTCAGGTCGTTTGCCTCACCAGGATCAGCCTCGAGATTGAATAGCTCCCACCTTTGCGGACCTTTAGGTGCAGGCACAAACGTTATTTTCCACTCGCCACGACGCAAGGCTCCAGATCCAGCAATCTCAAACCCTGCAACATAGTTGGCATCATGGATAGGTAGCTTGCGACTCCAGCTACTGGCAGATTCCAGATAACTTCTCCAGCTTTGGCCACGGAGCGACGCAACTTTTCGGCCATTGTATTCTGTGCCTGGGTGTTTTACCCCTGCAAGGTCTAAGACTGTTGGCACGATATCCATGACCGTGCAGAACGCGTCGGTGACTACACCGCCGTCATGACCGCTATGGTGGTTGCTAATTGCCGTGTGAGGCTTGACTACCAAGGGTACCCTGCAGCCTCCCTCGGTTGAAAACATCTTGTATAATCTTGATGGTGCGGTCGCGGCTTGAGCCCAGAGAGGGCCATACCAGACAAACGAATCTCCTCGACCAATGTTGTCCAGGCTGTTGTTATAATACTTGTTCACGTGCGCCATGATGCTGTCGCCGACTAGCGGACTCGCTTCGTAACTCGCTCCCTCAGCACCATTGTCACTCATGAACAAGATAAAAGTATTGTCAAACTCGCCTGCCTTACGCAGATAATCGAAAACGCGGCCAATGTTCCAATCCATTCGATCCACCATTCCCGCGTATACCTCCATAGCTCTTGCGGAGGCGGCACGCGTTTCGTCATCTAGAGATTCCCAATTCTTTACCTCCGCCCCTGTCGTTACAACAGGGTGAGCCACTGCATCTCGACTCACAAGCCCGAGAGATTTGAGTCGCTCCAGGCGCTTCTGGCGCAACGCCTCTGGCCCGTCGGCATATTGACCCTTGTACTTGTCACACACTTCCTTAGGCGCCTGTAGAGGCCAGTGTGGTGCAGAGAAGGGAAGATAGGCAAAGAAAGGCTGCTGACGCTCCTCATCAGTGCGATTTTCCAGATAAGTAATCATCCGACTGGCATAGCCATCTGATGAATACCAGTCCTCGCCAAGTTCTTTCTCATCCAGATAACGATCGTCCTCTGCGTGTAAAGCTCGCGTAGCAGTTTCGAAAAATCGCCCCGGTTCCGTAGTGGGATCCTGGTATTCAGGCTCATATGCTAATTTTATCATGTTAGTAAAAACCTGCTTGATTCGACTTGAGATAGAGGAGGAGAGACAAAGCAGGGTTCCAACTAGCTAGCTTGTACTTACCGTAGTGATTCGCACACCCTGGCAGCAGCGCCAGGCTTTTCTTGAAGCCGCGCTTGATCGGTAGATGCTGCTTCTGTAAACCTAAATGCCATTTGCCGCTCATGACAGTAAAGTAGCCTCCGGCGGACAGAAGCTCCGGAAGAGCAACCACCTTTTCATTTAGGTAACCCTCATGGCCTGGTTGGCCCTGATGAGCAGGGGAGCTACGCACAAATTCGTGTAATTGTCCAAGCCCAGCAATGTGATGATCCGTTCCCGTCATGAGCATAGAACGAGTTGGACTGCATGCTGCAGCAACGTGGTATTGTGTGAAGCGCAAAGACCCTTGTTGGGTGGCCAGCGAATCGATATGAGGGGTAGCTATCTCGGAGCCATAGCAGCCAAGGTCACTGAAACCAAGGTCATCGGCGACAATGACGAGGAAATTAGGTCGAGTATCCTTCTGACTGCCCATGGCTTACAATATGTTGGCGTTGTAAGTGGCGAGATTCGTTGAGAAGTTGAAGGGGTGGCAGAGCGAAAGAAACGCGTTGATCATAAGGTCAAGTTCAGTATTTAGAGCCAGACTTTTTTTTTAATCATGCATTAGGTATGGATCCGTATGGAGTGTCTAAACTACTGATACATGGTCGAATACTCCGTAGCTTTCTCTCGGATCCGTCCTTGTCAAAGCTGTGCATGACCATATGGAAGTCGGGGAATTGGCGGAACCGATGTCCCTTAGCTTTCTGTTTCTCACATAGCGTGCCACAGAGACCATTCATACGGGGATGCTCCATACCCGAGTCTCCAAAAAGCATGAGATCGTGGGGCCATGAACCACCCTAATTCGGGCACTCTCTCTGTATGAGTTCTTGGATGCGGAGAGCTGTAAGATCTAACTTGCGGTCCTCGCCAAGTGCCGGCTTTCGCACCGGACTTCGGCCTCATTGTTGACGGCCTTCGGTAGCTGCTCCTAGCATTTTGCAGCGGACAACGTCCATTGCGAGTTGATCCATTCGAATGGTGCAATGCACTGCAATCCAGGCACGCTGTATCAAGGATTAACAGCGACGAGCCAGCACAGTTGTGGCTGAAGGTGTCGATGCTCAAACATTCTATATATGTCGTGAATAATCCTGTCTTTTGTCGGGCGGAGATGGTGGTAACGACTGTAACGTTGGGTACGCGGTCGGACGCGATCACACTTTCGCTGCCAGAATACAGAGGCTCGTCCTGACACCATCCTCGCTTCCATCTACAGATTCATCAACACCTTGATATTCCCAGTATCATACAAACCTCAAACGGGAATAGGAGGCAATCAATCCAAGATGGCTGCCGACTCATCTTCGCCGGTAAACCTGTCTGTAGGTTACCGCCTGAAACAATTTAATAGCACCATTTTATTTGTCATGCTGTAAGTGCCATGCAATCTTCTATTACACTTCAAACTGATGCAATTCTAATTCTTATGTGGATTTGCAGATACATGTGTAGCTGTGCATTCAACTTTGGCTATGATGTTGGCAACTTTGGAGGAGTCCAAGGTATGCAGAGTTTTGGCAAGCGGTTCGGCGAATGTGATGCAACAACGGGCACCTGCAAGCTTCCTCCTTGGTTATCCTCCCTCATGACGTCGCTGCCCTTCTTGGGCAAGGCCCTGGGTGCCATTGCTTGTGGACCGATTGCCGAGAGATTTGGACGCAAGATGTGTGTCCTTGTCTTGGCCTGTCTTTCCTTCATGTGGGTCACCCAACATAACATGATGAAATAAATGTATCTGCTCGTTATGGAGAACTTACTAACAACGTGATATTTGCAGTGGTGTCCTTCTGCAGACGACTGCAAGGACGAGCGCGCAATTCACTGTAGGCAGATTCATCAGCTTCGGCATGACAGGAATGACTATCGTGGTTGTCCCAATTTACTTGGCTGAGACATCACCCAAGGTTCTGCGTGGCATGATGACATCCACGCTGCAGTTAATGATTGTATTCGGCCAACTAGTTGCCTCATTAGTTACCTATGGAACTCAGCATATCTCTAGTGATAGAGGGTGGCAGATTCCAGTAGGTCTGCAATTCATCGCTCCGGCGTTCATTACGGCACTGTTACCTCTTGTCCCTGAATCCCCGCGTTGGTAAGTATCTTGCTAATAATTCCGGAAGGGTAAATATGATCTAACCATTTGCCCGATACAGGTTGTTATCTCAAAACCGACCCGAGGAGGCAAAGATCTCTCTCCGAAGGCTGTACAAGAATCACGACGAAGCTGAAATTGACCAGGAAATTGACATTCTTCGTCACGCTCAGTCTACGGAACGGAAAGGCTCATGGGCAGAAGTTTTCAACAAAGAAAACAGGAAGCGTACCATGGTTGCTGTGATTGCCATGTTTGGCCAACAGATTACAGGACAGGCATTCTCCAGCCAGTACTCTGTTGTGTTCTACCAGTCCGAAGGTTACAAGAGTCAAGCTTTCCTATTCAACATTTTGAGCAATGTCACAGGCCTTGTCTGCCTCATTGCCACTTGGTTTATCATCGATCAAGTCGGCAGACGGCCCATGCTAATGATTGGTGGTTCGGGGATGGCCATCTTCCTATTTATCGTTGGTGGTGTTGGGGTTGTGCAGAATCCAAATGACTCCGAAAGAGGAGCATTGGTAAGTTTTGAGGCTCTCTATTCCTTCCAAAGTTATATGCTCACAGTACTAGGTGGCATCTTTCATATTATTTGCTTGCTCTTACAACCTCTCTTGGGCACCTGTGTCCTACGTCGTGGTATCTGAGGCGGCTTCCACTCGGGTAAAGGAGAAGACGAATCTCTTTGCTTCAGTCATTTCTATTATCACCACGTTTGTCACCTCGTTCACAATTCCATATCTACTCAATGCACCATACGCCGCATTGGGTGCCAAGGTCGGCTTTATTTACGGCTCGATTAACTGGTTGATGGTAATCGTAGCGTATTTCTTTATCCCAGAAATGAAGGGACGAAGTCTTGAAGAAGTCGACGAATTATTTGCAAATGGAGAATCACTGAGAAACTTCAGTAAAGCTAAAACGACACCGACAGCCACGTACATCGAAGATACTGCGAGAAAAGAACCAGCCTCGGGCGAGGCTTAGAATGCGATTACTCGCATGCATATTGGATGCGCATAAGAAAGGAACTGTTTTAATGTGAATTATAGTTAATATTAGTAGAGTAATACCTCTTGGCATCTTAATCAGTATTGTTTATGCATTATTATCAAGTTCTTTCTGTATCGTCTTTGCGGTAAATGCAAGATTCGGTCACTCGGGATATGTTTGACCATGAGCATGCACGTGTTTTTTGCATCTCCTAATTGATATTTCTACCCTGCCTTCTAGATCTCCTAGTTTCCCTTCTCGTCCGTCATAACCTTAGAAAGCTTATCCTATTTTAGCGGGTTTCGTTGAGTCATGGAATGGATATTAATTTCAAGCTGGTCTTCGCATTATTAAGCACTGGAAAGCTGCTTTAATTAGGTAGAGTTAGCCTCAGCCTCGCGAAGTTAGAACCTGCCCGATAGGTCGTGTTCAAATCAAGCTTCAAGATGTTAGGTCGTTGTGGAGCCTCGTCATCTTCACCTTAAGCGATTTCACAGGGGTAACGTACACACACTTACGAAATGGCTGACGCGGATCTGACAGGGACGAATTGACAGGGATACACGTAGCTGGGCTGTGCAAATCATCAGGGCTATTTTCCCTTTCGATTCATTTCTACCATTTTAATTTTCTTCCATTTTTGCATCGAGAGAATATCCAAACCGAGAATGAGGGCTCCTTGACAGTCTGAGGAATTACAAATCCAAGGTCTTGTATGAAGCACAGCATCTGCTTAAATCTTGCATCCTTGGATAGACAGCCAGTGAATTGTGTGGTTGCTCGAGTAGTGAATGTTTTTAGAGGGTGCATCGAGCTTCGAAGTGATTTAGATTTCTTTGATTATGACTAGCTTAGAGTTCAGCTTTGTTTTCACAATATAGATATTGTAAAAATAGATATATTACGGATTAAGTTGTCCGTTGTCAAATGCCGCTATATGTCGCCATCTAGGCAGCATATATATCTTTGAGGAATAGCATCATCCACATGACATGTTAGCAAAATTGAATGCCCCGACAATAGTCCATTGACGCAGATGCATGTGCGTATATGAGTAAAGGTATCAATTTATTTACCAAGAATCTCCATGGTGTTACACATATAGAGAAAAAGAAGCAGATATGCTATTTCTGTCATACCTTGAACTTTTAATGGGGAGTATTATACATCGTATAGGAAGACCTATACTCGCCAACAATATTGTGTGGCCTTCCGGCCGATGCCAAACCAAAACAGAATATCCGTCACTGCCTACACCGAGATGCAGGATTTCATGATATATTGTATACAAATAGTGGTGATATAAAGAGTACTGTAGAATTGAATGCTTTGGGTTGTATATGACCATGGCCAAACGCAGAAATCGTGACATAGAGCAACATCAAGCTTCTACATCGGGCGAGAGGGTTAAAGACAGCAAGGCTTGAGTTGCCCTCAATGCCATCTCGATATTTACACGGTTCTCCACCGAGATATAATCATCTAGAAATCGTGTGCATGCAGTTTCTGTACTTGTATTCCGCAGTTCGATGTATCAACTTCCGTTGCATGTAGATCGACGTGATTCAGTTCCAGAGCTCGTCCATCGGTAAGGGATTGTAAAGCATTGAGAGACATAACGATGCCGGAGTCGGCACTGTCGAGAGCAAGTAGCGATATCGTTTTGCCGTTGTAGTTGATATTCCAGCAAGAGAAACATTTTGCGGTATTTAGACGGCTAAGTAAATCGATGCCGATAAATCCGACTGCATCTTTTTGAACCTTCCAATCCAAGTGAGGCATAAATCCAATGTCTTTCCTCCAGCAGGAGACTTCGCTTAAAGGCCGTGAGGGATCATCGTAAAGAGCATTGAATGTCGCTATAACAAAATCCTATATGAGAAAAAGAAAAACCCTCATCTGGTGGGAGTGGTATGGCACTCACCAGTCACGATTTCGGCAGAAACGGGAGCGACGACTGAGGCGATTTGGAACATGCGAGACAGTAACATTTCGACGGCTTTAGAATGATGTTTGTCTGTGATTGTGAAAATCGAATGGTCAGCTAATAAGTTGACATTAGGAATAGCCGAATCGTAAAGGGGAGAGAGAAGTGGGAAGATGAAGTCACACAATGCTATCCTCGTAACGAACGAGCTGCGGAGTCGACCATACAAATCTGCGAAAATTCCGACGGACAGGCTATTACTGGGACACGTAAGTGCTGCTATCTTTGTATTGGTCGATGCACAGCCTTGTCATTATCGTCAACCTGTTAGCCTGTCAGTCAGCATTCATTTGTATGGATAACCTATGTAATAAACCGCTGCAGCTTCCTCTCAGGGAAGCAGCAGGGCAGCTACTGGCTTAAGAATAACCAGGCTATCAGAACTAGATAGAAAGTAGATCCTACTAGGCTGTATGCTTAGGTCCCATCAAATTGACAAAAATTCCCTGCCTAACTTATTCATCCTATCTTCAACTTAAATCTGCTACAATAGATATCATCGAAAGGCAATTTCATATCTTTTAGAAGTTCTAATCTGGGAATATGGTAGATGTAACTTGCGGGACGATTAAAAGGCTTTCTTTCTCAAAGATCAGTGTACCATACTCCCAAAAAGCCTTGGCCTCTTTAATGAATAATTTTCTTGAAGAGTTTATGCTAGTCGCAATAATTGTCAAACTGCGATTTAAATCTAATTTCTTGGACAGCTACGATTGCTTGATCAGTTCTTTCTTTGAGTGGTGCTTCTTTCGAGAGACTACAAATAAATTTGCCATGTGGACTCAAAACATTGCGCAAGCGAATAATTATGGTTATGGTTGACATTAGTACACCTATATGGAGTAGAAGGAGGCCTCACCGCTGCGTTTCTTGTATTTACGAAGCGATTAGTGCACCGAAGTCAGAACCACGCATACAAAGCTGATATGAGTTATACAGTCATTTGCATAGAGTATATATTATTCATGATAAACCTTGTTTTTTTCTCCCCCAATCATGGGACTTTTGGCATCTATGTGGTCATTATGTGCCTGCGTGTATTATTAGCTTCTTGGCCACGATTGGTCTTGAATAATCATTCATTTTATTCTGCGAACACTTCATAGAAGATGCAAGACAGCAGTTTACGTTGTAACAGCTAAAAAAAAATTGTAACGTTTCTTAGCTATAGATAGAAACGTTATGTAACTCTATTGCGCTGGCGCGTAAATTTGTGAGGCACAGGTATTTGCCGCGTGGCTAGTGGGTAAAGGTCGTCGTCATCTCATACGTATCACGATGTATACACCAACCAGGGGCTCTCCTCGCGGTCATGTGTATCCCCTTTTCTTTAGTCCTAAGCGCTATTAACTCTATAAATAAGGTCCAGACGCTTTAAAAATAAGCTATTGAAAACCACGAGAAAAGAAAACTTCGGAACGCTCCGAGCCATGCAAGGTTACTTTCGGCCTCCAATCAGCATCTTACGTGTAGAGAGGTTCATCCCACATCCCAGTCTAGGCATATCAGGGATGCATTACTAGTCAAAAATGAGTACTGGAACTTTTTTCTTAACACATGTCTGACACTCGCACGCATTTCAAGAGATACTATGGCGTCTCGATTTGCTATCCAGGTATTGTGGAGAACTTGTAAGAAAATACTGGCCGGTGATGCCAAGTCCAATAGGCGTTAGGAACGAAGCATCATTTACATGAACAAATAAGCAAGTTGTTACGCGGACACGACTTTTTGGACTGTGGTTTGGCTAGCCATTCCATAAATATTCTACATTTACTATGCATGGAGACGCGAGGCGCTCCAACGAGTTCCTGCGGCCAACACTTTATTATTAGAGGAGGTTTTCTTTGTCGCGCATAGTGCTGCCTCGGCACGGTCACCAAATCTCATATTTGAAGCTCTCACTATTTGGGTGATGGTGCGTGCGCCAATGTTGGTGCCGTTGTAACAATTATTCCATCTAGTTAATCCGCCATAAAGGGAAAGCTGGCCATTTCATTTTACGCAATTACGAAACAGTCACATTTACGGGCAAATGATTACATCGGAACTTGTTAATTTTGCAGGTTCCAGTACAGTGTAGCGTATCAATCGTAGCCTTGGATAAGATCTCAGGCAATGAGATTGCATCTGCTGGGATCCAAATATGACAAAGACAAAATTGGAAGGATCCAGTTGCTGTTAGATGCCAAGGAATCTAGTTTCTCGAAAGGGTAGTTGTATTTGTAAATTTATAATTTGGAAACGTACTATTGGGAAGCTTGTACCTCGTCACGTTGGTTGTCATCTTGAAAATATACAACAAGCCGTGCATTTTATGGCCGTTGGATCTTGATCCAAGTTTAGTCTATTCCCGATGCTTAATATTGTATTGATTGACAAAAAAAAAAAAAAAATCAGCTTCATATTATAGCACAAATGAATTATTCTAAACCCCCACTATCATATCGACCCTGTGTCCAAGATTCAAGGGTACCAGCCTCCAGCGGGTGCCGCCACCATAGAGGAGCTTCTAAGACTCCTTTGCTTTTCCAGGGCCATTTCAAGTTAACAACGAAACATTGGTGTCCCTTGTTAATCCACGCCAATAATTACAATCGCAACTTGGTGATCTATAACAATCGAAGCACTGGACATGCTGCTTCAACAATCCACCAGATGGGACTGATGCATATATTCTCTTCGGTCGTATTGGTACTCTAGAAGTCGATACCCTTAGGTTCGGCGTTCACAGGATGGCTACTCAGCTTGCTAAACGGAATACGCTATGTATCATTCATGTAAGGGACCAAGCCCTTTGCAGTACTAGGCCTAGTGCTGGAGCAGAGATAGCGCACACCCCAAAAATGGCTGGAACATGGAACGCGCTGGGGTTAAAAAAAAATGAAACCACCACAAATATGAATCTTTTTTTTTTTCTCAAAGGCCAAAGAGGGATAGTACGTTAGGAATGTGTCCGTGAGCGAGGCGTCGAGATCTCCGATGAAAAGAACGCTGAATTCCTCAATGACGGTCAGGGCTATGGCATGAACACTATGCATAATGCTATCACAGAAACTCAACATTCAACATTTCTCGCGATCGCAATGGACCGTACTGCAGACTCGGATATTGAAAATATCAACTCCGATTACAATTTCCCGTATTTTTTGAAATGAGGCACACAGCTGACATAAATTTATTCCAGGACGACCAGGTGCTTCTCACTATTAATAGCTAGGTTATCCAGCACAACGACATCACACAATATGTTGTTTCAAGTTCATTGACACAACCAGTGACATATCGCTTGAGTTCAACAGTCTTGTTTAGATCCCAAACTTTGTGCCAACTAAGTCAGCTTTGGTTCCGAATCAAACAATGGAATGGTAAAGCCAAAAACATCAATATATATATTAGCTATATCATGAAGCTGCCGGGGGAAATAACTGAAACCATACTTCAATTGGTAGATGAAACATCTGGCAATCCCATGTGTGGTTGAATAAAGTCGAAGAAAAATGTTTGAAGCCACAACTTTTAGATCCTACTGCTGCAGAATCTATGTCAAGCCTCCGTATCGTTTCTTACAAGCCTGTGGAGAGGCAATAGTGGGCATGAAAATTAAACTTCCTGGGTTCGGCATATTTTCCCGTCTTTCATTCCGCGCACTAGTTTAGAGGAAGATCATGGCACCGTTTAAACATCTAAGAGCTGGATCCATCTATGAGGCAAAATAATATTGGCTTTTTACGCAATGGTAATTCTAAACAACCATAGTCGCGGAGTATTCTTATTAATTATAAGCTTTGGCGTATTCCAAAGATGCGTTATTATGTACAGAGTACGGAGTAGGTCATCTGACTAGCTGTTTTTTCCATGCTTAGTCTTGAGTCTGACAACCCTTGGGAATTATACCCTGTGACCCAGATACGGAGGCTTGGGAGGGTACGCCATGCCTAATTTGATGTCAATTCATCTTTGTCCGGAGTCATGATACTAGTAGTATATGCTCTACGAAGTAGACTTAGAATCTTGAATAAGGCTCGTCTGATTATCTATTTATCGGGGAGATGACTCTGGTAATCGGTCACATAATACGCGGACAACTGAAAATTACCCTGGCATTGCATTAGCACTAGTTTATCCAGGCTGATGGAGCTTTTCTTGGCACGCCGCTTTGCTGGCAACAATTACCATACTAGTACGCCTTACTTGGTAGTCTTCATGCAAATGCACGAATAGCAACCCTGCTGATCGACCCATGCTCAAAGCTAGATATACGGAATGCTGTATCTGCATTCCACTACAGTAATACGAGGCTCTATTGACCCATGTCAAGGTACTTTGTTAACGCAATCCACTCTAAAATACGAGATTTTCCCGTCGGGGACTTCCTCCTAAAATGTCTTGCGGTGAAAGGTTGATAACATCAATATAAATAGTTGTCGTGGCGTCGTACAGAAGCATTTTCTTCCCAAGTGAGTTCATACCACCAACTAAGAGGCACTCCTAAGAGAATGAAGCTCCTTACATTGTCTACGGCGGTAGCCGTCGGTCTAACCTCGCTCGCTCAGGGCCATCCAACCCGAACCTCTGTTGTTCATGAGAAGAGGGATCAGATCCCACCTGAGTGGACAAAGCTTAGTCGTGCAGTTCCTGATACGGCAATCGAACTCCGTATTGGTCTCAAGCAGAGCAACCTTGAGCATGCTGAAGAGCTCGCAAGCCAAATCTCTCATCCCAAGTCTGAGAAATATGGAAAATTTCTTACTGCACAGCAAGTCATCAACTTATTTGCCGCTCCGCAAGAGGTCATATCAGAGACTGTGCAATGGCTTCGACAAGGCGGCATCAACAGCAAGCTCATTAAGCCAACCGCCGGTCGTAATTGGATCAAGTTCAACACGACCGTGGCTGTTGCTGAGAGGCTATTAGACACAACTTACTACACCTATAGAAACGAGGAAGAAGGTGTTGAAGTGATCGCATGTGAATCATACAGCGTTCCCGAGGATATCCAATCCAATATTGACTTGATCATGCCAACAATTCAGTTTGAGACAAGGGGCCTTCCTGTTAGCAATCAGGGACTTCGTCGCAGAGATACTTTGGGTTCAAAGTTCCGAGCTCTTAAATCCGCGCCGCACTCCAAGTCGCTCGCCAATTGTAGCCAGGTAACCACGCCAGCCTGCCTGAGAGCACAGTAAGATTCACATATCTTTAAATCGCAATTTCAGCTCCTTCTAACACCTCACAGGTACGGCTTACCACATGCTGGAGAAGCAGTTGAAGGCAATAGCTATGGTATTGTCGAGTTCGCCCCTCAAAGCTTCAACCAAGATGACCTGAACCTCTTTTACGCTACCTATGCTTCCAATGTTCCAAACAATACCGGACCCATCATTGATAAAATTGACGGTGGCTATTTTGATAATGATGATTCGGTAAACACTCGTGGAGAGTCCAACCTCGATCTTTGCTATGCAATTGGTCTGGTCCACCCCCAGCCAGTCACACTCTACCAAGTTGGGGACAATGATCCCGTTCACCCACCTACAAACAACAATTTCCTGGATGCTATCGATGGATCCTACTGTACATATGAAGGCGGCGACAACCCTGATTGGGATTCAATTTATCCCCATGATGGTTCGCTACCTAACCAATACCTTGGACAACCTGACTGCGGCACATACAATGCTACTAAGGTCATTTCTATTTCCTATGGTAGCAATGAGGGTGATCGCCCGGTCTCATATAGAACCCGCGAATGTAACGAGTACATGAAGCTTGCGCTTATGGGAGTGACTGTCTTGTTCTCTTCTGGAGATGATGGCGTTGCTGGCATCCGTGGCATCTGTCTTCTGCCGAACGGTGCTTGGACGCCTCCTGGTGCTGATTTCGGACGATTTAATCCAAGTACGTATGTTCGAGACAGTTTGATATTTCCCAATTACTAACATTGAGACAGTGTGGCCTGGAACTTGCCCTTGGGTGACTTCAGTTGGTGGTAGTGCATTACCCGTGAACGGCAGCATTGGTGACAAGGAAGTTGCCTCGTATAAATTTGCATCTGGCGGTGGCTTCAGCAACGTTTTTGCATTGCCCTCCTACCAAAAGCATGCTGTGGCAAGATACTATGCCAAACACGATCCCGGTTATAACTCTTCCATTTACAACAACACGCAACAAGTGCGTGGATTCCCTGACTTGGCTGTCGCTTCTCAGGATTTTATTACTGGAATTGCAGGAGACTTTATGGCCTTTTCGGGCACTTCGGCCGCAAGCCCGCTATTTGGTGCCATGATCACACTTATTAACGGTGAACGTATTAAGAATGGAAAAGGATCAGTTGGCTTCCTTAACCCTGTCTTATATAGCCATCCGGAAATATTTGATGATATCACGGAGGGGTCAAACCATGGATGTGGTACTGAAGGATTCCCAGCGGTAGAAGGTTGGGATCCGAGCACAGGACTTGGTGTCCCCAAGTTCGCCAAGTTGAGGAAGCTTTTGCTTAGCTTGCCCTGAGATAGTATATAAGAAGACTCGAAGTTAGATAATAGTAATATAATATGTACGCTGAAAATAAGTTGTTAAAACAGAGCCATTTCATGTTGCATTGGGAGAATTGTCTGCCTCATATAGACATCGGTATTTTTAATCAGAACGGCCCTTGGTTATATGCAGTATCCAGATAGCTGACCAGCTAATTGGATGTAGGAGGTCAAGTTAAAATTGCCTTTGCCATCTTCAGTCATGTTTTTGAGGTAAGCCCAGCTTGAGCTATATATTATATGAGCGCATGATATAGTGAGTTAGCCGAATTATCTGGCGCTGCGTTATCGCAGACCTAGCATATAATTCGAGAACGCATTCCGGTCAATTTATAGGGCCTTAAATATTATAGTTGCTTCCATCAACTCTTCTATTTGGTGTGTTCAAGGACGAAGGACCTACGATCTCAGCGCCGTACTATTACTACTTCAGAGGTGAACGAGTTTCCTAGGATTCATATGTGCATAGCCTCCTACACTATGCCGACCCCGCCACAATTGGCAATGGAAGGATTTTAGTGAACGCGATAGAGCATGGGTCGTCGGCATCACAGCCTCCTTGTCTCTCTGGTCACTATCCACTACATAAAATTGGGCATGTTACAGTCTCGATCATTGTAGGGTTCAAGTCAGTGGTATGTCTTCGTTATAAAGTAGTATACACTTTTCTACGGCAGAATAATGATAATTTTTTTCCTCTGGACTCCTTAGCTCATAAGCAGTGGGACCAAAACTGATGCTGGATATTTCTCTCTCTACCAATTTATTCTAGAACACATGCATAGCTCAGCCTCTTCCTTGTTTGTATCGACATCTTATTACGCGTAAAGGATTTAACATTATGACCAGCCAAGAAATTGCAAGCCGCCTCCCTAGTCTCGGCAAAATGCTCAACCTACCTAATGCGGACTCGCTGGAACATGACTCCATATTCCAGCTTTAAATCCACTTGGCTGCATTGAAATATTTTGCCATACGAATGTCAATTAAAGCTATCAGACAGGGAACACATGCATCGCGCAAAGTAACACAATAATGTTTTAGATATAGGGACCACTGTCCCCTTCAACAGCGCTCGCTTGTGTGACGCAACCTATGGGGATCATTAGGAGTGTGTACTCCGTATGCAATGGGCCATCACCTCTACGTCAATGTGCTAGAAGATCAGTCACCTACACAAGGTGGTTAAAGAAAGCATCAGCACATTACCCTATACCCAACCAGGAGTTCAGTAGAAGCAACAGAAATTAGTTAACATAGCCCAGCACGAGCATCTGAAAGGCGCCCCAACTGACAAAGTTAAACGAGAGAGCCGAATGATCGCTAGATATGGGCTACCCAAGAAGTAATAAAAGACTTCATGCACAGTTAGAATTTGCAGAACGCACAGCTCCAACGTAACAAGAATCCCATTACATGCATACAGATGCTATCCCGATCTATTGACAAAAGTCATGTCCTGCATCACATGAGTCCTGCCATCGCTGAGCATGATCATGACTATTATAAAGAAAAAAAACCAGCCCTTTTCTAAACAAAAAGATATTACTATATACATCATGTAATTTTCACCAATACATAAAGGTGGTGAACCATGCTTGTTTATTTATGGCGGTATGGTTCGTACGCCGTATTGGTATTTGCGAGAGTAGGGGCTGGTGCAGTCGTATGGCCATGGTGAGATGCTGACGCGCCATTTCCAAAATCGACCTTTTCATAATTGCCCTTGGGGGAAGAGCGTCGGGGTTCGCTGCGACCCGAACAGCAACAGGAGCTGAAGAGCCAGAGAACTGAACTAGCCAAGGACAGCGCAAGGGCGAGCCATGATGCGGCAAAGATGTTGCCGCCTAACTGAGCATTTACACCATAATCCTTGAGAGAGGAGTTGAAGATACCAGTCAGTGTCACAAAGAGGGCCGTGGACGTGATACTCGCAGCGAGGATGAAGACAGTCGCAACCTATGAGATCCTGTTGGCAAATGATATGAGTTCAAATGGGTGGAGTTAAGCTTACCACAGATACGATGGTTGTAAAAAGGCTTCCAATCCGGCTGAAAATGGCCGAAATTCCAACGAGGAGTTGAATCACAGTGATAGCGAACCCAAGAACATACGCAACAAACATCCAGTGAGAAACCTTTTGATACGTCTTCAGCTCAGACTGGAGGTGCGACGGGAGTAAGTCGGGCACCCCCCGAATGTTCAAATGCCAGACCTCTAGTGGGTTGAACCAAAAGCTTCCCTTGGGCTTGCTGCAGAAGTCCACGACAAAATCGTTGCCCTTCTTTTCACCCGAGCAGTAGCCGAATAGACCAATGTTGTAGAAATCGCGCAGTTCAGACTCCTTCTCTGCCTCTTGTAAGGCGGCAGCAAGCTCCTCTGTGGCATTTCTCATAGCAGTTGAAGTGAGATTTAGCAGCTGATCTCCAAATCTGGTAGCCTCAACTGCGGTGACATTTGATAGATCGGCCTGTGGGATCGGTCAGAGGTTCTGCATCATGGCATCTCACAGATACTTGCCAAACTCACTCTCATAAAATACAACTTGTTGAGTGTGGAAGAATCAGCGTCAGTGGAACCAGTTCCAACGAATATGATAGCAATCAATGCCCCTATTGTCAATAGATATGGCACCGCTATGCACGCGATGCGCCCTACTTTGCCCATTTTCGAACAGAGGACAACACGCTGAAGATAGAAAAAGAGAGTGTCGAGGCCAAGGGCTGGAGGTTTGTCAATACTTGTGTCACTCTAGCAGAAGCGACTCCAAGCATGGGGCGTGCGCAGAGTAAGTATGTGTATGTATGTTGTGAATATTTCTTCAGCAGAAAGACGGTTTGTCATAATAAATGAGCCAAGACCAGCTGTTCGACGCCAATGCATACCAAAGTCCCTTTAGCTCGTAAGTGTAAATTTAGAATCAGCCTAGAAGCGGGCCGGTCATCATGAGCTCAGCCACGCTGGCATTAGCAGCTTACATTGTGGAGCTGAGGGATGGACCCCGAAAAGAGAATGACACGGCTGGGAAATTTAGACCAGAAACAGCGTGACACGGTTGGGCAAATTGGGGAAGCATGATTGCCGAGCTGACCGCTTTGATTGTGCTCGAACATTCATTTCTTTTCTCGGGTTAGTTGAGGGAACTTGGCGTTCACATCAGGGAGTTGTGGCTTACAGATCTGCAAAGCCAGCAAGGGCTGGCCATGTTACTTAAACCAGGTCGGCAAGGAGCAACAGAGTTACCTATTCATACGAAGGAGTTGTAATAGTCTCAACACGTACTTGCACATCGGAGTCGGGTTTTGAACCCCCCTTAACCGTCACAGTCTTTGTTGAGTTAGACCCATTGGTGTAGCTTGGCTAGCAACCGCACTATATCGCATGTTTTGCTCCGCAAATTCCGTAAGGTCTTTTTAATGCTCCATACAGAGTACTACCACCAGAACTAGTAGTATCCATATCAGCCCAAAATACTACATCTCCGTATGCGCCCGTGCGCGCAAATACACCCGCGCGCCTACTCCGTAGATGCCCACATACTTAGGCATGTGCTAGTTAGTATATGCTATAAATACTGTTAGTAGGTTTTCAATAGTTGACTACAGAGTCAAGCCAAAGATTTAACGTGCCGTAGTTTTTCTGATTAGAAATAAACACACATACCTCTACTAATCACGAGCTGAAATTAACTGAGGATTAATTCAGGATTTTTAACGTGTTTTGAATACCTGTCAGTGTAAGCACACCCAACTTCACCGCAGCTTGGTGAAGTTAGGCTGCATTGGCGGGTCGCCGTCAGCTCAGGGGTGGGTCGTGAAATCACAATGCGCCTCGATTATTAGAACTAGTTGGGGAAAGTGAACGACGCTAAGGAGAGAAAATAGCCTCCAAGAGATGTATTGTGCTAGGATTATCTGAGGCTCTTACTTGATGGTTTATTCTAGCTAGGATATATAGTCAAGAGTAAACAGGTCTACAACAAAGGCCAAGCAACCAGGAGAATACGAGCACCACAACACTTAAGACTAGTGTCGTGACTCTCTGATCTCTTTTCTTTTCTTTTCTTTTCTCCTTTGTGCAGCGGTTTTGTCTTGTTTTTGTCCACCTTTATTCCATTAATCTAAAGAGGGATGTCTCCTCAGATATCACGCCTATCCGCTGTCGCGGCGGTCGCGGCAGTGGCAAACGCCGCAACAGCTTCTTACAGTACTTCCAAGTCTGCCGAGCCCTGCGCCCAAATTTCCAATTTATTTGCGAAAGACAGTGAGTCTTCGTCACATTCAGTTGTTCTATATGCCATTCCATCTAACACAATAATAGTCTTTGAGTTCCCTAGTCAACTTGGGCTTGCCTGTCTAGACTCGTTACCATTCAAGTCCGACCTTGCAGTGAGCTTCGTCGATGAGCTTACCAAATACTTAGAATGGCACTCCACTATAGAGATTCTAAGAAGTAAGTCTCATATCTCATTCCTCTTTTGATTTATGTGAGTCATGCTCTAACCGGACTTCAGATCCTCCACCAGGTTCTCTCTCTGCGACAGTAGACATCCTAGGTGGCATGTCGAGCATTCGTAACAGGGCAGCTGCGAACTTATATAAATCTCAATATGAATTTGATTGGGATATAAACCATCTTCTCTCCTCTACAAACGATGGTCATCTCTTTATTCAGTCCTGTTCATTTAACGTTTTACCTTTCTTAAATACCCCTCCCTTGGTTTCTCTTTCCACCGATGGAATCACCATCCCTAAGCTTTATACTTTGAGTACGTATCTATCAGCAACCTTCTCTTCATTGACCCTACTTGGATATTTGTGTCTAACAAAGTATGGTGAATAGGTGACGGCTACCTGCTTGCAGAGGGCAACACAGACGTATCCGCCGTAACACTCATCAACGGAGTCGGCGCCGAAGTATATTTGGAGCAGCTCTCCGAGACTCAGGGGTTCCAGGACCCTGATGCCCGATACAATGCCATGCTGGCTAATGTGCCCATTGGTCGTGACGGCAGTCAACAAAATGGAGCATTCGCGTTTTTTGGCTCATTCCCAGGCGTGCACGAATTCAACTTAACATATGCCAACGGGACCAAAGAGTCATTCCCACTCTCGGCAGGTATCAGTGCATCTTTTAGTGGCAATTTCACATTCGCCGATGGTGATGCACTTTGGGAAAATATTTGCGACCCTAAACATAGGGAACCTGAACCAAGCAAAAAGGTTAAGAGAGATGACGGAGAAGAGGAGAAGAAACCAGCCCCGGCGACTTATCCTAAGCCTGTTGTCAAGGACCCCTTCAACCTGGTTATTGGATACTTCCCCGAAGATAAAGCCCTCAAGGATGTAGCCGTCTTGACTGTACCTACATTCGAGACCTCGGGTGATGGCCTTCCAGATGATGCAAACGTAAACTTTGCCCTTGAAGCACAGAAATTTGTCCTTGAGGCTCTCGCTGCTGGCAAGTCGAAGATCATCGTCGACCTCACTGGAAACGGCGGTGGTTCAGTTGACTCAGGCTTCGCTTTGGTCAGCGTCTTCTTCCCCAACATGACAATCTTTTCGGCAACCAGATTCCGCTCTGTTCCAGCAACTCAGTACATCATTGAGACCATCAATCGCGCTAAAGATCCTCTTGAAATCGCCCTTCTCACTGACTCTTTCTTTGTCCCAAGATTGGTCAAACCAGACCAAAAGAGTACATTCGATAATGTAGCCGATTTTGAAGGCCCATTCTATGCAGCCGGTGTCCCCTCGACGGCGATTATCGCTGAGAATAATTTCAGAAAAACCAACTCCACCACTAACCCGATTAACATCTTTGGCCTCGGAGGAAAGCTCAATGGCACGGAGCCACCATTCAGGCCAGAGGACATCGTCATTGTAAGCAACTACTTTTTGCATCTCCTCTTTTTCCGTTTTACTAACCGCCCCTAGCTTACCGATGGTCAATGCTCTTCAACTTGCACCATATTTATCAACCACATGATTCCGTATGGCGTTCGTGTTGTTACTGCAGGTGGCCGAGCTCACTCTGGTCCAATGCAAGGCATCGGCGGTGTAAAGGGTAGCGAAACATTGGCTCTGTCCGACATCTCCTCATTCTATACGTTTGCGAACGAGATGGTCAATAACGCCACTAAAGCTAAAAAGCCTCTCTTCACTGACAAGGAATTTGCTGTATTTGAAAAAGCCATCCCTGCTCCCTTTGACCAGTTGCCAATCAAGCTCGGCGGAGGACAAGTGAACTTCAGAAACGCTTTCGCTCCATTCAACGACCAGCTCCCTACACACTTCATCTACCAAGCCGCAGATTGCCGCTTGTTCTATACCCCTGAGACGCTTATCAAGCCCGAGACACTCTGGGTTAACACCGCTAATGCCGTATGGCACGGTGGAAAGTGCATATTCACCAGTATGCCTCGAAAGCCATTAATCCCTCTCAAAAACTCGACCTCTACCGCGCCAGAATCTCCCCCGGCCTCTGAGCCTACTTCTACCTCGTCTCCTGGTAAGAAGAAGACCCAATCATCAGCGCACAAAGCATTTGCCCTACTGCTGGCTATGGCAGAGGGTCTAAGACCACAGTAAAAGACATTATATCCTAGAGGAGGATGTGTGCCCATATAGATTGGGCTTGTATATATAGATTCATATTTATTACTGGATATACCATTTCAATATTAGTTCATTCTACAACCATAGATTTGAAGCTGAGCCGCCTTAGCATCTCAGTCTGCTCTTGTGATTAGATGGTACATTTGTCTGCAAGGCATCCATTTTCTTTTTCTTTTTTTTTTTTGTCAAATACGATGAGAGATTGGTAGAGAGTACCGTAAACCCTAAAGCAGGACACATGCTGGTGGCGGTGAGGGCTCTGTGGCCTATTACAGCTTATTTTCCAGAAAAAAGAATTAAAAATTTCCACACGCACACATTTTATCATCTCCTCAGAACATAAGTGGGGTGAGTTTTTATATTGGAGCTTTTATATTAAACAATACAACCCCCCCAAAAAAACATAGATGAAGGACAAAGGATTGCACCAACCACAGGCGGTGTCTCCCCATGGTATCCATAATATTTTGCTATTTCCCAGTCCAGGCATAATGTCGAAGGGATTTAAAATCTTGATGTCAGAGTGTCTATGGATAGGGTGCCGTTATACCGGGCTCTTCTGCTAAAAATCTCGACTTCAAATCTCAGTCTTGCATCATTTCTTGTCATTATTCTATGAAAATCCAAGAAAGAGCCATTTTCCCTAGGAATTCCCTCACTATTAACGATGCCATCTTTTCTAGTACCCTTGAACTATAATTATTACGCAATCGAGATGGATAGTGGGAGAAAAAGAAATCTTTAAGATTGATAGAGCTTCTAGTTGCTTGACATGGCCTTAATATATATGCCGCACTGGCTATTTTGTCACATTGTGTTTCACAGACACTCAGGGCTCTTCGTAAGTGCTCCGCTTCGACATCAATAGGGCAGTACAACATAATATTTGGATTTCACGGTAACTATAGAGTAATAAATTGGTATTTTAGGGTAAGCAAAATTATAAGTGAAGACTGTATAACGCCATCTCCGATTAACTTGTCAGCAGACGAGCATTGCTTGGCCTATGTAATTCCCCGTACTACTGGCAATGAATATATGAAGTAGGTAAGTAATGAGCCCAGTTTCCCCTTTGCCTTGGAACAAAGGAGTACAAGTAATGGGTGTTCAAGCCAAGCAGTAATTGCCGTAATACTCTCCCACAGGCTGGAGGGACAGAGCGGCAATCAAATGGCTAAAAAATTGATTCCTTCCACCCGAATCATGTCAAAGGTTAGCATCTCAAAGCTAAGGCTACACATTCAAAAGATTATGTTGATAGGAATACCTTAGTTGGAACATTTTTGTCAGCTGATCTTGCCAAGCATCGTCCTGCCAAGCACCGGAGTTTGGACTACGGAATATTTGGCTAATACTAATCCTTGGATGGTTTGAGGCGCACGGCAGTCGGTCCCGCGAGAGAATCAGGAGGGTGTGGGGGCCCCAAGGAACGATTCATGTCATTGTGCGCGCACCAGTGGCGTCTAAAAGAGAACGTGGACCTCACAAGGCATAAAACAGATGCATGAAAATATACTTTTACGGGGTACACATTTGATCTCCATAACTTCTATTTGAAAACGCCAGCTCAGCTCGTTCAGCCAAAAGCTGCGGAGCCAAATTTTCCATGAATCCGCTTCAACTATTCCTTCTAATCAGCCAGCCTGGCAGCATTCTTTGGGCGTGAAGAAGAGTTTTGAAGCGGGCACGAAACGTGTGTAACTCGGGAGAATACCCCGAGGTGCAGCGGTTACAATCGCAAATATTGAAGACTATTTATATGAATGATCACGTAGCTCTCCGTAGCTGCCCTTAGCCGTCCTATGGGAAGGCTGCCCTTGTGCGCGGATAGCACGTTAGTTGTGCGATTTGGCATGTGCTTGCGTTGCGTTGGATGCAACCCTTAGCCTTCGGGATCAGCGAATACGGAAGCTGGCTGGGCACACGGGGAGGAGGCTTCGCGCCTATGTGACTGAGGATTTTCAACTGCATGTCTCTCGCGCGTTTCTTAATAAGCCAACCTCTCCCCGAATAGCAATATCTCGCGGGCTATCTCGTACGATGTCATAATTCAATACAAAATTCAAACCCGAAGGACAAAAAAACGTCCCTGCTATGCCCTCCTCTCATTGGCGGGTAAATCCAGCAAACGCCACCGGCATCTCGGCAAGCACCCAGCGAAACATTGGCTGCGATGACTCGTCCCCCACACACTCGGGCTGTTTTGGAGCGAGGCTTCCCCAGGCTAGCGATGCCCGTCCATAGCCTTGGCCAAAAAGGAATCCTGAGCCGTCGAGTGCGGGGATTGGCTCGCCTGCGGGGAGTTTGCTCGGGATTGGGCCGCTTAACCTCATTTGTTGTGCCCTTTTGGTGCGGAACCACGAGCGCCGTGCCATTCATCCTCCACAATCCCCCATATCCCCCCATGCTCTCTGGGGGGAAGCCAGAGATGGGGTATGGGGTTGGAGAAGAGAAGAAAAGAGGCTGGCCAGGCAAAAGATCATGAGAATACATGGGGAGAAAGGCACTGCGCGTGGTATATTGGCTATATCCACCTTTATCCCGCCAACCGATGCACAGCTACGGCCGTTAGCGCACCGCCAGATGGAAGATCGGCCCTGCTTTAATGGTGTTGTTCACTTCCTAAACGGGATGAAGAGTCAATATAAAATAGAGATGCCAGTTGTGGTGTGCTCTCTCCTCCCATTTGTATATCAAGGGCAGCAGACCCCTCCAATAGTCGTGTCGTAGCATCGTCTGTTGTTGGGTAGCCGCACAAGGGCAGTCGTCAAAATGCAGTTCTTCAAGAATTACCGTGTGTATATGCTCACGTCGGTGGCCTACCTAGGCTCACTGCTCTTTGGTTCGTTTCCCTCCTCTCACAACGCCTTCCAAGCAAACACTGCTTTGGATTTCATCAAGTGTCCTCCAAGTTTTGCAAATACGAGCTCAGAAATGCTAACGGTTAGACTCGTCCAGGTTATGATACGGGTGTTATGGGAAGCGTGCTCGCGCTCAAGAGCTTCAAAGAAGACTTTGGCCTGCCAACAGACACGAGCGGCTTCTCCTCATCCGAGAACGCTCATGTATCTTCCAATGTAGTGTCTTTGCTCACGGCCGGCTGTTTCTTCGGTGCCATTACCGCCGCCTTTGTCAACGAACGCTTCGGCCGACGCTACGCTCTCATGGTCTTTACACTCATCTTCCTCGTCGGTGCTGCCGTTCAGACGAGCGCATCACACAACATTGGCCAGATCTACGGCGGCCGTGTCATTGCCGGCTTCGGTATCGGAGGCATGTCTTCCATCACCCCCGTGTTTGTCAGCGAAAACTGCCCACCAGCCACTCGAGGTCGTGTCGCCGGCTTGTTCCAAGAGTTTCTCGTCATCGGAAGCACCTTTGCATACTGGCTCGACTACGGCGTGTCTCTGCATATCAAGCAGAGCACCAAGCAATGGCGTGTGCCTGTCGGTATTCAGCTTGTGCCAGGCGGTCTCATGCTTTGCGGTCTCTTCTTCCTGAAGGAGTCGCCGCGTTGGCTGATGAAGAAGTCGCGCCACGAGGAGGCTCTGCGGTCTCTTTCGTACATTCGCAATGAGTCCCCTGACAGCCCCGAAGTGCAGAAGGAAATGGCAGAGATTCGCGCCTCCATTGAGGAGGAGATGGCTCTCACCGAGGGTGTCACCTGGAAGGAGTGCGTGCAGAAGGGCAACTGGAACCGCTTCGCCCTGGCCTTTGGAATCATGTTCTGGCAGCAGTTTTCCGGCACCAACAGCATTGGATACTATGCTCCCGAGATCTTTGAGACGGTTGGTGTCAGCAGCACAAACGCCTCGCTATTCGCAACTGGAGTCTACGGCACCGTCAAGGTTATTGCTACGGCCATCTTCCTGCTGCTTGGCATTGACAGATGGGGCCGCAAGAAGAGTCTTATCGGCGGCGCCATCTGGATGGCCAGCATGATGTTCATCATTGGCGCCGTCCTGTCGACGCACCCCCCGGACCCAGACAGCACCACCGTCTCTTCGGCCTCCATCGCCATGGTTGTCATGATCTATCTCTATGTGATTGGATACTCTGCATCCTGGGGCCCTACGCCCTGGGTCTATGTCTCTGAGGTGAGAGAGATCCCGCATTGTTTTTTTTTTTACCAATTTTATAATTCAAATTGCTAACCACCTGACAGATCTTCCCTACACGCCTTCGTGAATACGGTGTTGGTCTCGCCGCCGCTACACAGTGGCTGTTCAACTTTGTCATCACAGAAATCACCCCTGCCGCCGTCAACCACATTGGCTGGCGCACCTTTATCATGTTTGGATGCTTCTGCTGCGGAATGTGCGCATTTGTCGTCCTCTTTATCAAGGAAACCAAGGGTCGCACATTGGAGGACATGGACGTTCTCTTCGGCCTCATTAGTGAAGACCAGCGACAGGCAGATGTGGAGCATGTTCTCAACAAGGGCGTTGAGTTGGAGCATGTCGAGCGTGAAGTTACCGCCGACAAGGCAGTGTAACAAGTGACAATTGAATCTGCTGAACGATATTTTTTATTTTATTTTCTTTAAAGTTATGTATGACTTGGCGCAACTAATGAGGAGCGGTTGTGTT
Organism: Trichoderma brevicompactum; assembly: GCA_003012085.1. Taxonomy (NCBI): domain Eukaryota; kingdom Fungi; phylum Ascomycota; class Sordariomycetes; order Hypocreales; family Hypocreaceae; genus Trichoderma; species Trichoderma brevicompactum. The sequence continues at coordinate 8,567 of PXNZ01000395.1, read as the reverse complement.
GGCATCGATACCACTTATATTATTCTGTCAACATGAAACCCATGAATATTGAACCCCCCCGTCTCCTGTCTCCATTCTCCATACAAAGTATTACTCGCGTAGCATTGCATTGTGAAATTCTCATGTCCACCTTTAGCCGTGTAAAGAGATGATAAGGAACTTGGATCAAACATCTTTTATCCGGAATAACACTTTTCCCTGTGTGCGCCTGGACGCATCCTTTACCATCACGACCTGGGCAGTGTCGCATAATAATACGACTCTGGGTCTCCAGGGCCAGTAAACTCGAGAACCCCCCCAGCCAACGTCTCCTTTACCGCCAATTATTATTCCTGCATACATTCAATTCGCATTCAATCCAAAGCAACCATCACCATGAGCTGACGCGGGATACGGGGGAAACCAGCAAAGGGATAAAGAAGCAACAGCAGCAACAGAAAAGGAGATAACAAGTAAGTAGTTTTTTTTTGGTTCGCGAGATTGATCTGCCTCGCTGCTCTTCATGCACGCCACACGGCTACGTACAGATTTTGTCGGAAGTGGCCTCAGCCAACCGACATTTGCCAGCAACGCCAAGTCGGCGCCATGATTAGCACCAGAATTGCCTATTCGCTAACGCGAGGGAGAGCAGAAGCCACCAAAAATTAAGCGCCGCTAATCGCCTCGATCCCGGGAGAATCAGAGCTCTGAACGTTCGACCCCCACGACCGACAAGACAGTGCCAATAAAAGCAGCATGGCGCCTCCAAGCGCCGCCGCGGGCGCCCTGTTCAGTCCAGCATCCCTCAACCTGCCCACCAGACCAACCACACGCGATCGTGATCGTGATCGTGATCGAGAGCATCGTTTCGATCTGCAACAGTCCTCGCTGTCCGCTGTCCGCAGCAGTAGCAAGGAGCGCAAGGCGTCCTTTTCGTCTCTCAAGGCCTCCCTGCCAGGCTCCCGACGCCGCGCCAACGGAGCTGCAACAGCCTCATCCAGCGGCGGCGCCATCACCGATGCCTCTGCGCCTCCAGCCTTACCCGAATACGCGCACGCGCTTGCTGCTGCAGCCAAGATTGTGACCAAGGACGGCGCCGGCAGAGAGAAGGAGAAAGAGAGGGACAGGGACAGGGACAAGGACAAGGAAAAGGAGAGGAGGGACGCCATCGAAGGCCCCTGGGCGACATTCAGCCCCCCGGATCCAACCATCATGATCCCTAGAGCAGCGACAATGGCCTCGATGGCGCCAGCAACGCCCGTCGAGTCGCGGCCAGCCATGAGCAGCACCATGTGGGCGCTGGCGCAGAGCGAGGCCCATGTGGTTCACCAGCAGATTATAGACACGGCCCAGAAGCGGATGTCGACGCTGGATTATCTGCGTAAAGCGTGAGTCTCTCTCTTTTCTTCTTCTTCTTCTTCTTCTTCTTCTTCTTCTTCCTCTCCACAATGTACTGACAAATTCGATTGCTATTCCAGTCACGAAGGCCGCGTCTACTGGTTCAATACCTATCTCTTCGACAAGCCAGACCTCTCCCGATTGCCCAGCTTCGACCCTCGCAAGCTCTCCCGCAAGGCCACCAACTATCTCCTCCTCGGCCTCTCCATCCCCACCATCCACGATCTCTACTCTTCCACCCCTCTCGAGTTCCTCCGCTGTCTAAACGCCCTGCTGGCCGAATTCGACTCCTTCCAGCAGCTCCACGGCGACTCATCCACCGCGGCCCTCACCCGCGCTCGTATCCCCAACATGTTCCGTCGCCCCGGCACCAAAACCCGCCGCACGGCATCCTCTTCCGCAGACGTCACCGTCGACGACTCATCCGCCTTTGGGCACCAGTCGCCCGCCGGCGGCTCGACAAACGGCGGTCCCGCGCCCGCTGTTATGAACTTTGCGGCCTCGGAGTCCGACCTCCATCCGGGCGAGGAGTACACATATCTGCTCACGCCGTCGTTGCCCTTTGACCCCGACTTCTTCGAGACGTTTGCGACATTGTGTGATGTCCTGATCGACTGCTACACGCGATTCCTGGCGCTGGTGCCGTCGCCGAGGGAATGCTCAACTCCGATTGCCGAGCTTTTCACCAAGGCGGATTCGAAAATTCGCAAAATCATTGTGCAGGGCGTAGTCAAGGACTTTGAAGACCACAGCAGAGTTCATGTCAAATCTGAAGTGGCGGGGATAGGCAAGGTTGTCTTGGGAGGGCTCATGTGAAAGAGTCCAAGTGCGTGCAGTTGACATGTCGCTGAATGAATCTCCGGGTATCTTGTCTGTTTTTTTTTTTATTCTTCTTATGTTTTTTTTCCCCTTTTCAAGGATTTATGCGGTATTGGGATCACGGCGACTCTACCAAGCCCCAACTGGGGTGTAATGGTTATTTGGGACATATAAAGCGGGTTTGGAAGCGGCTGAGATGCGAATTGTTCGGAGTTATGGCGGGTAGAATTATGTGGAATAGTTGTTGAGAACCGGTATGTATATTGACGAGGCTGGAAACTGGCCACGGACAAAAACCTATCACGCATGCATCATGATAGACTTATACAGAAAGTATGTACAATCCGCCATTTCTCTCCAATGAGAGCGGCGTATATACACGCACATATACATATCATACATCATACAAGATCTAAACCATACAACGGAGATGTGCCCAATGCTTCTCATCACACATACCAATCCAAGTAGTACAAGGCCAATCACCCTCTATCGTATTCTTGTCATTTCTTCGCCTTGGCCTCTTCCTCCATAACCAACAATTCAACCTCCTTTCCTACCAGCCACTCCCTCGCGGCCTCCATCACCTTGTCCAGCGTCTCGCCGCCCTCCAACACATTCGGCAGGTTATGCACATCCAGCCCAGCTCTATGATCCGTACATCTGTCCTGGTTGTAGTTGTATGTGCGGATCTTGTCACCTCGCGTGATCTGCGCCTGTGACAGCACACTGCTGCGTAGTTTGGAAGCCTCCTCTTCGCGCTGTTCGGCACGCTGGCTGGCAATGCGAGAGCGAAGCATCTTCCATGCATCTTCACGATTGCGCTGCTGCGAGCGATGATCTTGCATGGAGACGACGGTGCCTGTAGGGATATGCGTCATGCGAATGGCCGACTCCGTCTTGTTGACGTGCTGTCCACCGGCACCCCTGGCCCTCATGGTCTCGATCTTAACCTCCTGGGGGTTGACGTAAAAGTCACTCTCTGGGTCGTCGACATCGACGTTGTCGCCACCGCTGCCGCCCTCTGGAAACGAAGGCAGAACCCATACGGCCACGGCACTCGTGTGCACTCGACCTTTGCTTTCGGTACTGGGGATGCGCTGCACACGGTGCATGCCTGCTTCACCACGGAAGATGTCGTAGGCGCCTTGATCTTGGATCTCGAGGATGGCCTCTTGGACTGGTTGTTCGCCGGATGAAGAAGACTGATCGCCTGCGGCCTCGGCCATTTCGTACTTGAGCACATTGGCCCTGTAGCCTCGTCGCATACACAGCGCCTTGTACATCTTGAAAAGAGTATCGGTGAAGTATCTGCCCTCGAGACCTCCTGGGCCGGGTCGAAACTCAATCATACACGGCAGGTCGGCAAAGGCGTGTCTCGGAGTAAGGCTCTCTTTCAACTTCCTCTCCAGCAGGTCCAATTTCGCTCGCTCCCCCTCAAGTTCGTCTCGCGCGATCGACGCAAGGTCTGGATCCTGGTCCGGATCCTCTGCCATGGACGTGAGTTCTGAGATTGACGATTGGGCTTTTTCCCACGCTCGCAGGGCAGAGGCTACGCGGCCGAGTTCGCCAGCGCGCTTCGCCTTTGCGGCGTCAAATGAACTATTGAGGCTCTTCTGAAGGTCGTCGTGCTCTACGGACAACGACTGAGCGCGGCGCAGGAGACTCGGGGCCAGAGAGGTGGAAGCATCTTGGGCGCAATAACTGTCAGCTAAAGGTTCGCTCGCCAAGGCGCAAACGGCGAGAGAGGGATCGTGGCGCACCATTGGAAGAGAATCGGACAATCTGCAGTTGATGGGATCGTCTCAGAGCTCTGACGCAGCTGCGACAGATCCATGGCGCTGCTGCCATGTCTGCAGGATGCTGCAATTGCTGGTTATTTTCGAGGAGAGTGATGTGTGATGCGAGCCGGAGATTTTTCAGTTTCCCCAGCTTGACAGTGGCGGGGCAGTTGCACGCAGTTTGCTGGAGAGGCTCGGTATGTGCACAGATTCCAAAAGAGACAGGCATCAATCGACGCCTTGGAGGCGGTCTTGGTTATTCCCCATAGCAAAACCACCTCAATTCCATATCACAGAAGAAAAAGCCATCTTGCATCATTTCTTACAATTCTCATAATGTGAAGTGTCTCTATTATTGATTAAGTTGTTCGTGTCTCAGTATCGATAGTGGGGTCTGAGATATGATAAGGTTATCTCAGCCGCATGAAATCATAAGGCGTCTAGCTACTTTGTACATGGCTTTGTAAATGATATGCAAACAAAACATCAATGCTTCTATAATTTTTTTCCTCCATGCTCTTTATGCGTTTTTTCTGTTTGTTTTCTTTTGGAAAACTCGCTGGTGTTCTCTTATTCAGAGGTGATGGATTGTTCCTTACTCTTTGTATCTTCTCGCTTGCTGGCCCATCTCGCCCCCATTAGGAACATCGCTCCGACAATCAAACAAACTCCTCCCCAAATCTGCGCTCCGATATAGCTTCCATGAGCGACCGCAACTAGCTTTCCTGCCAGCGGCGGTCCGGTCAGCGCTGCAACGCTAATTATCGTGAATATCATGCCAATCCGCACACCAGCCTTGCTCAAGTCCTTGGTAAGCCCGGCCGTTGTCGCGGGGAACATGCCCTGGATTCCAGCGCCAAAGAAGCCAAAGAAGACGACCCAGACATAGTCTCCGGTAATGGAGTTGACTCCCGCCCAGGCAAAGATGCAAACTGCTGCAGCGAGAATCGTGGGTATGAACATGTTGACGGCTCCAAAGTATCGGTCGGCCAGATATGCCGGTACGAGTCGTCCCGGGACACCAATCGCATTGATGATCATGAGCATGTTGAAAGATATCGACTGAGATCCGTCAAGTCGGTCTAAAGAATATGCGCGTGCCTAATAATAATACCGGTTAAAAACTTGTCAACTTATAAGGTGACAGATGAAGAGGCTCACGTAGTAGTATGCAAAATAAGTTGCCCAAAGCGTGATAAACATGCTAATCGCAAACAGAACGTATGTCATCTCTTTGAAGGCAGCCCAGTCAACTATGGCACCAGCCTTTCGCGGGGGCAGTCTCGTCCTTACGAGTAAAACCACCGTGACGCTGGTCACCAGGACCACCAAGCCCATCACTCGTACCGCCCAGCCAAATCCAACCTTGGGGATCAGCTGCTGCGCAATCAAGGGGAAAATGACGCCTCCGGTTCCACCACCGCAAGCTGCTGCCGACAGTGCCAGAGTCTTCTTCGTGGTAAAGTACGTCGACATGTTTGCAATTGTTGGCGCGAAAACGAGCCCGCAGCCCAATCCTTGGCATAGCCCCTGCGCAAGGAACAGCTGCCAGTACGTGGTAGCCACGCTCGTCGTGAAGATGCCCACCAGCTGCATGAGAAACCCTGCAATCAGGACAGTCCTATAGTATCCAGCATCAAAGGCACGGCCAGAGAAGGTTCCGACGAGAAACACGAGAAAGGTTTGGATGCTGCCGATCCAAGATACAGATGAGGGTTCGAGGTTGAGCGTTTGCACATAGTGCGGTTGGAAGATGCCGAAGCTGATTATGTATCCCCAAGTATTGAAGACGACCAGGTGCCCGGCGACAATTTGAAGCCACGCCCTGAGGCCGCCATCAGGCGGAGGCTCTATTGAGGGAGCAGCAGTTGTGGTTGGTGCCTCCAACGGGGGCATTTCCTGAGTGTTGAGGCCTGCTAGGTTTGTCTTTGGCTCAATCGTCACATCTCCATCTGTGGAAGACACTTCGGTAGACCCTAGGTCTGTCATTTCCGGCTGTGTAAGTGCCATGGTGAGGCGTATGCTCTCTACGAGTCCTCGGTCCTTGTCGGCATTTACCAGGTTGGCAACAGAGGAGAACGATCACCAGGCAACTACACAAGGCGGAATTCTCATGCGCATATACTCCTTTTCTTGATAACCAATATTAGGGGGGGCTTTTGACCGTCGTTGAAGTTTTCAAGAATGATGCCGATGTCGCTGGTAGGATCCTGGCAAAAGATGGAGAATCTCCGCGGTAAAGGATGGGGTTCACAGCACTCTATGCCAGATAGGTGAAGGGCTCACGACACTTTCATGAATCAAGTCGGGTCGATTATATTAACACCTTTGAGAAGTCTCAGCAATGTCCAATAAGGTGTAGTAGAAGGAAGAGGACTCCGGGATCGAGTCAGTCATATACCTTCATAGAAGACAAATGCGGACACTCGGCCGATATCCGACCATGTTGGACGCATGAACGGTTCAGAGTCTGTGGATCCCGTTATTCGGTCTTGATGGTCCGCTGGCCCATTTTTCCAACCGGAGAAGTTAGACAATGGCCATGGGGGAATAGCCGATAGATGGGTGTGTTGAACACTAGGCACATTACAGCAAGAAGGTGATTATATATATATAGCGCTTGCTTCGAAGAAAGAGGCTATTTGTCAATGAGCAGATTGTGTAATCCATCGATTGGTCATTCACAAGAATTACCCTCGAGAGGCATCACCAGCAAGCAAGTTGAACGCAACGTACTTCCTACAAAGTGGATGATTACGTGCATGCAAGCATACTACAAGTAGGGAGTCAAAAATAAGGCGTGTTCTACCTAGGCTCCAGCATACCTCGGTGGGGAAGCGGCTGCATTCAATTGCCGTTTTTTACTATCCAAATCGCAAAATTTTCCCCATCTTACTGCAAAAAGAAAGACCAAAGTGGTGGGTATAAGCAGGATATAGTCCAACAAAAGGGCTGGCGGAGGACCAAGTCCGTCAGGCTACGGCAGACGAACTGCGTCAACCAGCTCCTTGTAAGGCGCCTCTATTAGGTAAATTGGTCCATCTGTGCCCAAGAAACAGAGGCCAAACTGGTGGATTCGTATTGCTGCTAGGCCGCACAGGCCGCAACGCGCCGCCACCAATCGGGCATTGCCCTCCGCCACAAGATTTGGAGGCGCTTCTCCGTCCGGAGAACGGAGAAGTAGGAGATAAGAGGTTCTAGGGCAGCAGATGACTCGGTTGAACGATCAAGCGGCTGTATTCCAAACTTTAAAAGGAACATTAAAAGAAGCCGATGAAGATCTAATCGGACGCAAGCTCAAAAGGCTACGACGGTTCACATATCAAGGCATGCCAGATGCCCCGTGCTCCATGGACACTAAGAGATGCTCCATACAACGGATCAACATGGTGAATGGATGAGCTCACCTCGGCTACGGATTGATTACAAATGCATCCTCAATTGAGGCTCTTAGCTCAGTTCCAATACGTGAGACCTCGCATCAAGATGAAGGAATAACGACTCAAAATCGCTTTCTATCGGATGCGGGTCGGGCCGTTGAAAAAAAAATTCAACGGTTGAAGGCAATAGTATTGTGTCGTTTCGGCTTTTGTCACCAGGAAAGGAAGCTATAGGGCGGTGCTGTAAATATTTGGTGGCTTGAAAATTGGAGTAGTGTCATCTCGTCAAACTAAGGGCTTTTTTGAGATGCATATCGGATCCGGCCTGAGTCAGATTTTCAAGTGGTTCAACGCGACAACTAGCTTTTGCTGATATAAACCGTCTCTGGACAATTGGATTGGATATTACAAGCCCTGAATAGACCGGTAAAAACAGTAAAGAAAATGACTTACACGCTCTACATCGGCAACAAGCGGTACTCATCGTGGTCCATGCGACCATGGGTCCTCCTCAAGGCGCTCAACATCCCCTTTGAAGAGAAGCTTGTTTTCTTCGGATCCGACCTGACCGACCAGCGCCGCGAGTTCCTCACCTTCTCGCCCTCCGGAAAGGTGCCTTGCTTGATTGACGGCGAGGCCTCGGCCGCCATCTTCGACTCACTCGCCATCGTCGAGTACATTGCGGAGGAATTCCCGGCGGCATGGCCCAGCGACAAGCTCGCCCGTGCGTTTGCCAGATGCGCCGCAGCGGAGATGCACTCTAGTTTCGGTGGCATCCGAAACGATTGCTCCATGAACGTGGCGCTACGGATTGAGCTGGGGACCCCGAACGAGGCTCTTCAAAAGGACATTGACCGCCTCAACCAGCTCTTCAAGGAAGGCATCAGCAAGTTTGGCGGCCCATGGCTCGCTGGCAAGGAATTCACCGCTGTCGATGCCTTTTACGCGCCCATTGCCTCACGATGCAAGACATACGGCATCCAGCTGGACGGAGCTGCAGGAGAGTACCTGGACCGGCTGTTTGAGCATCCGGCCGTCAAGGCATGGGTTGAGGAGGGAATCACAGAGGCGGGCATCTTGGTCCGCCTCGAGGAGGATAGCATTCGGGGGCGAAAGGTGCTGAAGAATTTGGGTGAGCAACAGATTCTTGACTTTTTGGGATTATAATGATAATAACAGTTGTTTTGTCTTGTAGCTGCTTGAGCCAAGG